>CM042148.1:4578253-4580753 GCA_023376005.1 Doryteuthis pealeii
AAAATTTTGAAACGGATTCTCTTGTTTGAGATAGTTGCGATTTCGCCACAAGTACCAGTTATTAGCGTTGGCCTTTAGGTTAATATTAATACGTTTCATGCTGATTTTTAAGATATGTATAGCGTGCTATTCTTAATTTTGATTATTACTTCATCTACTCATGTATTGTTTGACGTATGGGCATGTATTAAGGATCCTCACCATATTTAATTAATATCCGGTTTTATGCACTTGAAAAACAAACCTGTGTAACAATCTTCGAAAAATTATTTCAAAAAGTCTATTTGAGAAAATTCTGCACCTTTAACTAGGCTCGAAAACTGACTTCAGGGACCAGGATCGTATAATAACACCACTCAACAAGATGTTGGATATGTACGAAGCGAACTAATACGATACACCAATTCTATTTGTCTTCATCGATATGAAGGCCTAATTTGATTAAATAGGTTTAAAGAGAGCTAATATTATGGAGGTCAGTTATTTCAGTATTTTGATTTTCTTTGATATCGGCTTTTAAGAAGCAATTTTGGAGATGACTTTCGACCTTCAGGGGACAAAATGTCGCATCACCGAGTTTATGAGGTGAGGATGCGCCGTACTCATCTTTTCTAATAGGTATTATAATCGCAGTAGTGATTATGGTGTAATTATATTGACGCTTGTTCGATTATTAAGTCAGGGTGAGACATACAGATATTATATACGACGGAATATGGCAAAACAAACGGGAGGCGTCAACAGCAGAGAAGAAGAAAGAAGAAGAAGAAGAAGAAGAAGAAGAAGAAGAAGAAGAAGAAGAAGAAGAAGAAGGTGTAAAAAGAAAGTATGCGAATAATTTGAATGAGTAGCGCAACAAATACACGAAATAGAAATTGAAAATATCGCAATAACGAATTGATATGCATGGTTATGCCGAGGACACTTAAAAAGAAAAAATACCATATCGTACTTTATACTCCTTGAGCAATTATATTGGTTTGATTTGATTTGGTTGGTTAATCTATTGAATTTTCAGCATGTCAATTATTGGTTTATGTAATGCCGAAGTCAGTATTTTTGCAATCAATTGTATGGTAAATATATCATAAATGTGTTTATTCTGACAGTTTTTGACCTTAAACGATCATCAAGAGGTGTTTATTTCAATGCTGTTTTATTTTCATTTCAAGAATAACAAACCTGCGGACACTAGGAGATTGACGATTAGTAAAATTGAATGGATTCAAAAAGTGCGGTACTTGGTTTTGTACCAAATTAATATTTGATAATATTTGTACCTATTTTCCTCATATACAATTCGTATACCTCGCTAACAATATCTTATCTGCTAAAAGTGATGCCGAACAATAATTCTTTGTAAACAATTATAGCTTCGAGTAACTATTCATAATAAAAAGGATTTTCACTGAGTTTTATGGTTTCGAGCATTCCTATCTAATACTAAGTTTCCCAACAGATCTATTTGATTCATAGATTAGACGTTAATATATGCTACCAATCCATGCCAGTATGAGCCTGGGAATGTTGGCAATGAAGGGGTCACTTCATACTACCTAGACATCCACAACTGGAGAATTGCCACCGGATTCAGTTTAGCGTCATACCCAGAAATATTTTGTTTTGGAGGGTGACGGTCCCCCTTTCCACTTCAGGGATGCATTCGGCCTATTTAAAGCCCTTATTACAGGACCAAAAATATTGGAATCAAATATATATCAACAGAAATAAACATTGAAAAACAGAAAACAAACATCGATGTGAGGAACATACTCGGTAACAATGGTCTGCCATATCTGCTAGATAAATATTTTAATGTTGATCCTTACTAGGTGCCCCACTAGTATGTCTTCTTAGTCTGGTTAGAAATTTAATTTTATTAAATAACCTTACAGTAAGAAAAAAAAATTACTAACAAATTAAAATGTCCTTCTTTATCGATGCACATTGTTGTAAGATCTTGTTGACCAATAAAAAAAATTATGAAATTAGCAAGCTTAGAATATGTTCACCTATATTTTTATTTATCCGTAAATTGATAATACATACGATGCAAAACATTTTTATTCATAAAATATACCTTATACAAACTAAATCAAATTAATGGCACCTTTTCAAGCCTTGCAAAAAAAAAAATAAATAAATATCATTCAATATCGAGGATAAAAATTACAGAATTCATTGACAAACAAAAAATAGAATTAATACTTAGTTGTCCTTGCTCGAGCATTTTAATTCGTTCTGGTATTGATTTTCCTAATTCATAGCAATATTATTTATCAAAGTAGTTCCAACTTTCCAATAAGTTAGTTATAGATGTTCTTTGGTGGATAAAATCTTCGCATGGATTTTTTAATTTAATTTTCGCTATAAATCTCCAATTGGATTTAGATCAGGACTGTTCGCTGGATAGATCATTGATTTTATACGCCAAGTAAAATCACTCAAATCTGGCTGGAATCCAAAAGTATAGGGTACGTAGTGAGGATCAAAGTAAGAA
>CM042148.1:4583253-4585753 GCA_023376005.1 Doryteuthis pealeii
GATACATAGTGGTATAAATAAAAAGATAGATAGATAAATAGATAAATAGATTGGGCGATTACCATACCATTTCAGAGAACATAACGCCTACCTTCTATTCAGGCAACTTGATAAAAAAATAACGACCATATTATAATTGATATATAGAGGTGGTCCGGCTGTATACTATCCTATAACTTTTACCGCAACTGACGTAATCATTTTATTAGTTTTATTTTCATACGCAGAATTCAGCAGACGTAGAGAACTGCACCTCCTTCGCATCCTCCGTAAGCTACACACCCTGTGAAAAATATGGGACTATCATACTTAAAATGTGTTCACTTATTTTTATTTTATTTATTGAGCAGTAAATAAAATAATAACAGATAAGACGCAAGACATGTTATAAAATAGCTGAACATTCGGGCTTCATAAATAATCCGTATTAAATTATTTACTGAAAAAAAAAAGAAAAAAAAACCCACCACGAGTGAACGTCCTCTAAGAGAGATGATTATATAATTTATGCCAAGGGTAGTACAAAGGGACATTTGATTCGGATTATAAATGACTGATGAAGGATTACGTCTTTGTAAAATTGTGTGTTTCAATTTGTCGTTTAATGAGTATAACGTTAAACTGCAACTATTGTTGAGGTTCTAATTCTGGAGGTCTATGGTGTTTGGAGTACTCTTTCATCACCATTAATTCCAAGTCCACTCTGACCCGTAGTGGTAACCCGTTAGGGTCCCATCATAGATATAAATATGTCTAAAGAATGAATTAAAAAATGTAATACCCCAAAAGAATGAACAAAAGAAAACATCTTAAGGATAGAATAACACAGAGGTTGACATGCCGTAAAATCCAACCAACCAACATCAACTTTTTCATATCTTTAAAAAGTGTAAGTATTTGCCCAGTTTTTAGCTTTATTTTATTTTCCCAGTGTAGTGTAGTATAATGACAAAATAGTACATAGAAAATTTGAAACGGATTCTCTTGTTTGAGATAGTTGCGATTTCGCCACAGTACCAGTTATTAGCGTTGGCCTTTAGGTTAATATTAATACGTTTCAGCTGATTTTTAAGATATGTATAGCGTGCTATTCTTAATTTTGATTATTACTTCATCTACTCATGTATTGTTTGACGTATGGGCATGTATTAAGGATCCTCACCATATTTAATTAATATCCGGTTTTATGCACTTGAAAAACAAACCTGTGTAACAATCTTCGAAAAATTATTTCAAAAAGTCTATTTGAGAAAATTCTGCACCTTTAACTAGGCTCGAAAACTGACTTCAGGGACAGGATCGTATAATAACACCACTCACAAGATGTTGGATATGTACGAAGCGAACTAATACGATACACCAATTCTATTTGTCTTCATCGATATGAAGGCCTAATTTGATTAAATAGGTTTAAAGAGAGCTAATATTATGGAGGTCAGTTATTTCAGTATTTTGATTTTCTTTGATATCGGCTTTTAAGAAGCAATTTTGGAGATGACTTTCGACCTTCAGGGGACAAAATGTCGCATCACCGAGTTTATGAGGTGAGGATGCGCCGTACTCATCTTTTCTAATAGGTATTATAATCGCAGTAGTGATTATGGATGTAATTATATTGACGCTTGTTCGATTATTAAGTCAGGGTGAGACATACAGATATTATATACGACGGAATATGGCAAAACAAACGGGAGGCGTCAACAGCAGAGAAGAAGAAGAAGAAGAAGAAGAAGAAGAAGAAGAAGAAGAAGAAGAAGAAGAAGAAGAAGAAGAAGAAGAAGGGTGTAAAAATAAGAAAGTATGCGAATAATTTGAATGAGTAGCGCAACAAATACACGAAATAGAAATTGAAAATATCGCAATAACGAATTGATATGCATGGTTATGCCGAGGACACTTAAAAAGAAAAAAACATATCGTACTTTATACTCCTTGAGCAATTATATTGGTTTGATTTGATTTGGTTGGTTAATCTATTGAATTTTCAGCATGTCAATTATTGGTTTATGTAATGCCGAAGTCAGTATTTTGCAATCAATTGTAGGTAAAATATATCATAAATGTGTTTATTCTGACAGTTTTTGACCTTAAACGATCATCAAGAGGTGTTTATTTCAATGCTGTTTTATTTTCATTTCAGAATAACAAACCTGCGGACACTAGGAGATTGACGATTAGTAAAATTGAATGGATTCAAAAAGTGCGGTACTTGGTTTTGTACCAAATTAATATTTGATAATATTTGTACCTATTTTCCTCATATACAATTCGTATACCTCGCTAACAATATCTTATCTGCTAAAAGTGATGCGAACAATAATTCTTTGTAAACAATTATAGCTTCGAGTAACTATTCATAATAAAAAGGATTTTCACTGAGTTTTATGGTTTCGAGCATTCCTATCTAATACTAAGTTTCCCAACAGATCTATTTGATTCATAGATTAGACGTTAATATATGCTACCAATCCATGCCAGTATGAGCCTGGGATGTTGGCAA
>CM042148.1:4600753-4610753 GCA_023376005.1 Doryteuthis pealeii
GCGTATACATTTACATAATCTCTCTCTCTCTATCTATCTCTATCTCTCTCTCTCTCTCTCTCTCTATTTATATATATATATATATATATATATATATATAAGAGAGTTTCATAATTTGTTTGAAGCATTGTGTATGTATTGGTTAGGAGGTTGATTTAGAAGGCTATCACAATGCAGTTTGGAATAAATAAAAAAATAATAATACGGTAACAATGGTGTTGTGTGTTGACCTGTATTTTTTATTATTTCTTGAATTTTTGAGGTAATACCTCTTTATCAAAAGAATTGAACTGAAGCAGTACAGCTATGGCATTTCTTCCTAAATTATTTTTTTTTTAATCATTTAGGAAGAAATGCCATAGCTTCAGTTCAATTCTTTTGATAAAGAGGTATTACCTCGAAAATTCAAGAAATAATAAAAAATACAGGTCAACACACAACACCATTGTTACCGTATTATTATTTTTTATTTATTCCAAACTGCATTGTGATAGCCTTTTAAATCAACCTCATAACCAATATATATATATATATCTTACTCACACCCACCGACCCCCACACACAAGCATATATATATAATTATATGTGTGTGTGTGTGTGTATATATATATATATGTACAAACACACACATATACACACACACAAACTCACACACACATACACACACACATATATATATGTGTGTTTGTGTGTTTGTGTGGAGAAAACAGGGAAGTGAATCCGACAGTATGTAATATTATGAAAAATTTTTAAAAAAACAAGTTTATAAACGAATAATGTTTACTTCGCCTACGCTGCAATGTTTCGGTCTGTTTCAATAGACCTTCATCAGGGCTTTCGTTGTTTTAAGGAAAAATAAATTATTACTGAAAATAAAAAGTCGGCGAGCCGCTGTTTTTGGTGTGTTGGGCTTTTTTTTCGATCTTCAAATGAGAGGAGGAGAAAATCAATTTAAAATTGTTGACAAACGCTAGCGTCTAAATTCTTTAAACTACGTAACGGCTGCCCCGATTATGCTAAGTGAAATGTGTCCGAGTGTGAGTATGTGTGTGTATTATTATTGAATTATAATTAATAGAAAAATATCCTATTTAATTGAAATAACGGCATCCCCCTTTTGTAAACTTGTGTTTTTTCTATTTTCAACAATATTACACACACACACACACACACACACACACACACACATATATAATATATATATATATATATATTATATATATATATATATATATATTATATATGGAACAGATACGTAAGTAAATATAGGTAATTGCACAGTTGTCTTGTTTTATATATATTATTGTTCAGTTTTCTCTTCATGTATGTGTATTTACTTTTGCCGTGTATTATATATATATATATATATATATATATATATATATATATATATATGAATCAACAGTATCGGCCGATATTGATAGAGTTTGATGTACTCAGACTGTTATCCGCCTTTTTATTGTTTTGTCACGACATTTTGAATGAGTTTTATTGACATTAATCGATTTGTCCGACGTTCCTTTTTCCTCCGGTGTCATGAGATGATGCGATTTCTTCAGAGGATGCTCATATTTCTTAGATAGACCATAATTGTTGAGAAGATGGTTTCTTGCACTTGATTCCATAAGGTGTGTTTGTGCCATCTTTAACTATAAACAATCGCCCACATGAAGGACATTCTTTTTGATAATGCAAAGTAGGATGTTTTCCTATCTTTTTTTTTTGTTTATAATATAAGATGTAGTGTTGGTGAATGATTCGCCGCAAGTGGATATTCTCAAAAGAAATGCGTATATTTGCAAGTACTGAATGAATTTGTCATGTATACCTTATTGATTATGTAGTTTTGAATAATTCTTTTTTTTAGAACTGTTAAACTATTATATTCATAGTTATTGAGTATTATAAAAATTAGTTCAATCTAGAACTATTTGCCCTCTTTATAGAAATTATGAAATAATATTGTTCCCTGACAACAAATTTATTTCTAAATTTGACATTTAAAACAAACACGCTTTCAAATTATATAGTATTGACCTGATTTTAAATATTCTGGAAGGTCCTTAAGAAGTCCTAACTCATACAATCTGCAAACATGGTGAAGACGGCTGAATTTGACCGAAAGCTCTGAATGATGATAGTTCATGCGTGCAAGCACCGTGATGGATATACATCATTTTCGTAAAGCTTTAATCTTCGTAGATCGACAAGTTGAGGAGCATTATCAAAAAATAAAACGAGACACATCTTGTTGAAAATAAGTTAAAGATAAACAGAAAATGAATAACTTCTGAGTGAATTGAATGATCTATCTGGAAGAACTATCACCTAAAGGCAAATGATATTGACCAGGCAAACAATCACTAAGTGTCTTCATCGAGTAGGTATTCGAGTTTGTCATCCAAGGAAAACTCTCCTAAAAATCCGATTAGTTTCTGATAGAAGTCAACAAGAACATAAAAGAGAGTCTCAGAACTCTGTTTTATGGTCAGATAAAACAAAACTAGAATTATTTGGTCACGTGAACTCCTGGTATGAGGAAATTGAATGAAACTCACAAGCTAAAATACCTTCCCTAAGATTAGATGCGGCCACAAAGTATTATACGTGGCTAGACTTACTCCGTAACCATTACACCACATTAACTTAAAATTATACCGTAGTAGCTCGACATTAAAACACGCATATTAAGTGCTGCAATTTTAACTAAGATTAAAACTGTGATCGGATCGGGAAAAAAGCAAGCAACATCATAATTATTAAATATATCACGGCAAAACAGAGCGAGTGTAATGTTGTAGGCGACTCCCACTAAAAAGTGCACCTGTGGGCTACAGCAAGGGGTCAATCACGGGAACTCTCCAGGGTAGTGCAAAGAAAGCGCCACACGCGAAATATAGAGATATTTATTAAAGTTTGAAGTAGTCAGTTATTAACCAGTAGAGAATGAAGGAATGACTTAAATTGCAGGGCTTGCGAGACCCTTTCCCATTAATTGTGTGCTGTTATTTTGAAATTCCCCCCGTCTCCCCCTTTTTGAGTCTGGTCCAGAGGAAGTCTCAAATAGTTATTGAGTGGCAAATTCGATGTGTCCACGTGTTTGTCTTTTTCCTTTTTCCTTAATTCTGATTACAAGTTGTTGTCATAACTTCATCTTATATTTTTCTGCAGCAACTTTTTCCGAGACTCCGCAACATTATCACAGTTTAAAAACGAAAAAAAGAGACTGATTGGTCTAGTCGGTTTAAAGTGTTCGTAAATCTATCCTACATTCTTTATCTTGGTTGATACTCACTGGATTATTCACTATCTGAATTGTTAGTGATAAATATTCTGCAATCAATCAGAATATATTATTCTACCTATTGGCAATGAATTGTTAAGAATGAATAATCTATGGCTATGAATTGTTGACGACTAACAGGATCCAGCCAATGATATATAGACATTTCTCTTTAAAATATACGCCTTACTCTTTTTTTCAAATGTGTTATTTTTCTTTTCTTTTTCTGTCTGTCTGTCTATTTGTCTGTCTGTCTCTCTCCTTCACATACACACGCGCGCAAAATACACACATACTCTCTCTCTCTCTCTCTCTCTCTCTCTCTCTCTCTCTCTCTCTCTCTCTCTCTCTCTCGCTTACTTTCTATTATATTGCTTTTTTATTACTTTCTGAGGACGCTTTTTTCTTCTAGTATTGTTTTTTGTTTGTTAAAATGTTGTTACTTGTCTATCAGTTGAACCGGAATAGGTGTATCAACAGGAGAAGGCGGGCTTCAGTTTATAGAGTCATTGCCAGAACAAGAGGATTCTTTCGAATATGAGTTTTTTTACGTTCTTGTTACAATAAAATCCACCAAGTTATCAAAAGGTACATAAATAATAATAATAATAATAATAATATTATAATTATTATTATTATTATTATTATTATTATTATTGCTACAGTATCTACATTAGATAAGAATATAAACATCATATTTGTGCCAGAACATAGGTATTAACATAGAGAATTATAACTAATATATCAGGAAACCGGTAATGGATACGCTTTTGTGTCGACATCTGAATGGAAAATCTTCGGCTATGCCATCATAGGAGGTGTAGGAATGATTCTCTGTCCTTGTGCTTTATAATCGCTAAATAGCATAAAGAAATTCCATCTGAGAATCATGTGTATTACATTTAATGGCAAATCGTCTCCAGTTGCAGCTGAATTTTCTCGTGAGAAAATGCTTGAATGCTTAAACACCAAACAAAAAAGGACGCGTAGACTATGGACCAGTTATATTATATTTTAATAAATAAAAACTGCGAGGCTTACTACTCTTTTGAAGGAGTATCCACCGATCACAGAATCGTCTCAGTAAAATTACGCATGATTCTCCACAGAAAAAAACCCAAAAAACTGGTGAATCTGTGCGATATTAATGGTCTTTATGTTTCAACAGTAAAATATGTAACCAGTAAGATACACGTTCGATATTTTTCAGGAGACATCAGAAAGGAATAGTCCAAATGATGAATATAAAAACCTAGCGCTAACTTAGTAGCAGCTGAAATCATACCGACGAAACTAAAGACCAAAAAGACAATATCAGTTAGAAATACGAGAAATAATATAAAAAAGAATCGCTACGTAACAAGAGAAACCCACAAAACGCTAATAAACCTTAAGAAAGTCAAGTTAGAACTAAATGAAAACAAAAAGGAATAAATAGAATAAATACAAGGCGAAATAAACAAAATCAACAATTCTCTTGAAGATAAACAATCGCAGATAACATGGCAAACTGTAAATGATGTTCGTTGTTGGAAAAGCAACTAGAGATCAAAGCTAAAAGCAGCTAGTCAGGAAAATAATCTTCTAAATTGGAAAGAACACTTCACGGAACTGCTGGAAACCCTCCATAAAATTACAGAAAATAATACAAAAATTGTTGATAGCCAACTATACATCAAGCTAGGAGACTTTACGATGTACGAATTCAAAAAAGTCCTAAAAAAAATAAAAAGTACATAATCCGCTGGCCTTGACGAAATAACCCCTGAAGAATAGAAAACAAGGAGATGTGACGTCATACATCTAGGATTTTGCAATGCAGTGTATAAAAAAAAGCCATATAGAAATGGAAGACTGAAACCTAACATTTCTCAAAAAGCAACCTCAGAATTACTAAAAACTACAAAGGCATAACTCTTACTGATATTGTTGCTAAGACTTACAACGCCATTGTTCGTAATCGCACCCGACCTGAAGTAGAGAAAATCCTTTAGATAAAACCAAAAGGATTCTCGTATAAATCGATCTACAGCTTCTCAGATTCATCAGGGGTCCGAGCAAAATATCTCGAGGGAACACTACTGTTTGTAGGTTTCTCCAAGTCATTTGACTCCATGCATAGAGTAAAGATGGATCATATACAACCTGTATATGGTCTCCCCAAAGAAACACTTGCCTCTATAACGATGCTCTACAAAGACACAAAAATAATGTTTCATTCACCTAATGGAGACAAAGATTTCTTGGACAGTGTCACTGGAGTCCTACAAGGATATATATTAGCACCATATATATATATATATATATATATATATATATATATATATATATATATATATATATACACATATACATTATATATATATATATATATATATATATATATATATATATATATATATATATATATATATCCTAATATGCCTAGATTATGTACTTTAAATGTTATAAGATACCATAGAAAGTTTTAACCTAACAAACGCAAGAAACTGGCAATATGATGCAGAGACTATTACAGATGTGAACTACACAGATTATCTAGTGCTTCTTAAAAATACACTTGCACAAATCTAATTACTGTTGAATAGCATAGAAATAGTTGCACTTGCCCCATATCAAACAAACTATTCGAACAAGACGATCAAAACATGCAAGGAAGAACTCATAAATGACGTTCTCCTGCAGACACTTACACATGGACACACCAGTGGAGGCAAGACACCAAAACCTCAATTCAATTATCTCTATGCGGTTTATTGATGCCACGTAGAGCACTTTTCATGGGTGATTAACAGCAGGGAGGTTAGCGTGAGAAGGTCATGAATATCTAATATACAACCTGATTATGATGATTAATAATAATCAGTGGAAATTATTTCATGTTATGCTGTATTTTTGGAGAAAAAAATCTACAAGATGTGATTTACGCATATCATAACTTACAGCCATTGTTGCGTCTCGGAGAGTATTTGAATAACATCCGATTTTAACCAGTCTCCAACAAGAATATGTTCTTCCTTTCTCTGGACTGACAAATGGATTTGGCATTGTGGCGGTTGGCTGACTAGAAGCCATTCAACTTCCTTTCCTTCGATCGATTGGAAATATATGAGAACGTTGTGCTTATTTCTATAAAGCTAACATATTTATTCTCAACCCCACAGTTACTGGCAGTATGTGACACAGGGTCAATTTTGAAGCGGAGTACAGTTGGTTTGAATTCAGTTTTTCTTCTCCTAAACTGGTTTAAAGCTAAATAATCCAGTATATCCTGCTATTTATTCATAGCTGTAGCGGGGACAGATGGAATTATGTTCTTTCTCAGGGGCAAGTGGAACGCAAACAGCTTCATCCTGGGTTTGAACTCAGAACGCCGGTTCTATATCCAAGGAACAGATATCGGTTACGTCCATTCAACCCGATATAGTTTCAAGTATTTCTCTCTAAAATTAAAAATATGCAAAAATGACGTACTTTCAAGTGGCTAATGGAATTAATATTTTAAAATGATAAACGCTTCATATTTCATTATATGATATATTCGAAGGATTAAAGGAACTTGCAAAGTTGTCCTATATATATATATATATATATATATATATATATATAATATAGATAGATAGATAGATAGATAGATATAGATATATATATATATATATATATATATATATATATATATATATATAGAGAGAGAGAGAGAGAGAGAGAGAGATAGATAGATAGATAGATATATAGATAATAGATAGATATAGATAGATATATATAGATTTTTTCTTATATATATTTATTTATATATATATATATATATATATGTGTGTGTGTGTGTGTGTGTGTGTGTGTGTGTGTGTGTTGGCCGTCAATTTAAATGACAATCAATTAAGCCAATTTATTACACAACTGATTTTAGATGACTCGATGTAAAAACTTGGACGATTCTATTTGTCCTCCACTTAAAATATGGCATGAATCTACCTAGTCTCCTACCCCCGGTTACGGGTAAATTGTAAAGAAGTAGAGAAGACGATAACATGCATAGACAAAACGACATTTAAATACAAAAAAATAAGACAACACCCCGAAATAGCTTTGGTATAATATAATTCAAAAAAATTCATAGAATATGCTGAAATGCATAGGAAAGAAAGAAAGGAATAAATTTAAAGAGTACAGATATACTGAATTATTGCGGGAAAATGAATTCTAGTGCAATCATGTGAACCATGGGGACTGGTTGTCATTCAAATATAACACAAAGCGCTCGTAAAAATACACTGAGCCCATAAAAATGCCTTAAAAATGTGTAAATGTGTTTTGACATGCTTTTGTCGGCAAAGAGATAAGTTCAAACAATGTTATCATGTTCTATAATAAAATGATAGTCTAAAAATTGACAATGAATGGTAACAATAGGTCAGCTTGAAAACTATGACAGACATACTTTGAAAAATCTCTGGACAAAAGGTAAATGTATCAGGAGTCTCTTTATATATATATATATATATATATATATATATATATATATACTCTTCTGAGTATTATTTTTATTATTAGTATTAATATTTTTTTTTTAATTTCTATTATTTATTATTTATCTTACTATTAATTTATTATTATTTATATCTTAACTATTATTTTCTTTTATACATCATTATACTCTAATGTTTAAATTTAAAATCTTTTTATTTTACTATTTATTATATTTTAATATATACTCTGTTTTCTGTCTGTCACTTTTTTGTCTGTTGTTAGAAATCAACCTTGAGATGTATCTCTTTTTTCATTACTTCCTGTTTCTATGGTTACTATCCTACTGTTAAAAAAATATATATTTTTTAATTATTTTTGTTTTGTTTGAATTTATATATATCAGCTCTTTGGGGTTTTTTTGTGATATGCTTGTCCATAAGTGATTGAGAATCTGATGAGACGAAAATTTGGGGAGCCGGTTTAAATCAACTTAGATTTATATGGGCCCCAATTTTCGTCGAAATAAATTTATTATGGGATTACTGTATTGAGTTCTTGCTTCCTTTATATATATATATATTATATATATATATATATTATATATATATATATATATATGTGTGTGGGTGTGTGTGTATTCGATCAAAATCGAATGGTTTAAAATACGGACCGTTTAAAATATACCGACTCGAGTTTCTAGCAATAACGAGAAATTTTAGTCGATATATTTTAAACGATCCGTATTTTAAACCATTCGATTTTAGTCGTCTATTTAGCTCTTTATATTGGGCACTTTTTAATCAGTTTTAGTGAAAAAATCCCGTTTACTTTAAAACATTTGTTTACTTAATGGATTTTTATTGTCACTGCGGTATATATATATATAATATATATATATATATATATATATATATATATATATTGGTTTGTTGGTTGGTTTTGAAGGCTGTCACAATGCAAGTGTAAAAAAAAAAGAAGGTAACTATGATGTTGTTTGTTAACCTGTCACTTTATTCTCAATATTTCGGGATGAAAAATCCCATCAGAAGAAGAATACTCGAACTGAAGTGGTGCTAGCAGTTGCTCAACTTGTTCTGTCTGGGTCTTTCAAATTCTCTGTGTATGTGGTGTGTGGTTGGGGGTGCTTTTTTATGTGTGTGTTTGTGTAAGTGTGTATGTGTGCGTATAAATATATATATATAATATGATCATATATATATATAATCGTAATTAGTACAGAGCAATCCAAAAAGAAATATAATTTTTTTACTATTTATTTAATCACTTTTGATATATATATATATATATATATATATATATATATATATATATATATATATATATATATATATATATATAATATATTCTGATATTTGTTTTTGGATTGCTCTGTACTAGCTACGATCAGAAGTCATAGTCAGGAGTTTTAAGAAATTGTTTTAGAAAATATTCTTTTTTATTTAAGATAAGAATAAGAAATATATACATTAAACAGTAAACTGTGACGTAGCATGTTTTGTTGAATAAGATTATTTTCTAGTATGTAAGTCTCTTCAATTGACTTTTATGAGATTTCTACGATCAGCATCTGGACACCGGGCATTGCCCAATCTATTTGGGAGATATATGTTAATCATTGACGGGGTGTATTTTAAATTAGACGTTTCTGTTTTGTTCCTTTACTTAGGTGTTCATGTGTCACCCAACATCCGTCCCTTCCATTTCAAAGTGACACCTCGAGGACCATTCAGCTTGATGTTGATTCCACCTTAGCTAAGTATTTGGCGACGTGTTAGCAATTCATCTTCGTTCGTTTCTATTATTTCCGTAATATTGTCCAATGCATTATTTTATTTCTATAACGGTGTACAATTTGAATGAATCTGTGAGCGGAAATGTTGTTCAATAGGTATAAGTTAGTTGCAATCCATATTTTGATTCTGTATCTGTTGTGTAATGGAAAGAAAGAGGGAAATAGGGGTTGTTTTTTAGATGAGTAAACGGGTATTTTTAATATTAGAAAAAGATTGATGATTAAAAAGGAAAATAAAAATAAAAATAAAATGCATTTGAAATAAAGCACACGAAAACGCAGGCACAATGTTTTATCTTAATACAAATTTATCCCAACAGCTATATTTTTTGAAACGATTTATCTTTCCCCAGTGAAAGATGTCGTCAAATGATATTCTGATCTCCTGATACGATAACTTTGATTCGCTAAAAAATAAATCTACAAAAGTTGAAGGG
>CM042148.1:4613253-4653529 GCA_023376005.1 Doryteuthis pealeii
AAACGTATCACACTTGCCGACAAAAGCATGTCAAAACATGTCTGCACATTTCTGGCTCTGTTTTTTAGTTTCGTTTTTATTTCTTTTTATCTATTTTTGTATTTTTATGGCGTCATAACATTTTTACGACCGCCCTTCATCGGTTCCCATAACCCCCGTTTCTGCATTATTAGGCCAGAATTCTTTCTCTTTAAAGAGGCGTAAGAGGAAACTGGGGGTGGGGCCAAATGGAATTTTTCTTTGGAACAACACTAACGGAATTATGCACTCTTATATATAAATCCTTAGATATGCTGTGTGCTTGTCAGTATAAGACTATGATGATTATTTAGTTAAGCAAGAAAGATGTACGCCTATTTGAGAAGGGCGGCAAATTCGTAGAAAGTAGTTTTTGTATAATATTCTACGGGAAGATTCTCGCTAAGACTGATTTATTATCTGAGTGAATATATATGTCGCTCTGTGTCTGGTGACTTGGGTATGACACTAAGATGCATCCTGTGGTGAGCTTGCATTTCTTGAGCTTACTCCAAAGACCATTTTGGTTATAAGTAGTAGAAACTTTTATGGGTCAAATATTTTATATTTCTGTTCTTCTTACATGAATATAATTGAAGCTATATTTCTAAAATGTGTGTGGAGTAGACTATTGTCAATATTAGTCAAACAGTGTGGGAGCCTATCCCCCTTTTGTTTGCGCAAGAGCAGCAAAATTGTTTTTTCATCTGACATGGAAGACTAAACCTCCCATCACCTCCTCACTTTACCGCACATATCCAAGGTGGTGAGAACACGTATCGAACTCGGAATCTTGTGGGTTCTAGACGGATAAGCAATATAACTGTGTGAAAATAAAGGATTATAATTATTAAATTCAAATAGTTAATTAAAAAGCATATAATGCTAGTCTCACAGATCCATTTATACTGAACAGCTAGATCGATCCTTGTTGGATGCTCTATAAAAATCCCCACGGAAAAAAGGCCTGTGTTAATCGGTCCTGTTGAGAGACCAGGAAAACAATTGAAAAGCATATAATTGTGAACAAATACTTGAAATAATAGAACTGTGTACAATTTATTTGTATTAGATAGGAGCAATTGAAGCTATATAATTATGTACAAATGATCTACATTACATAGGAAGCCACATAACAGTCTAAACATTACTTGTATTAACAATAGTTACCTGAAATTATAATTGTTTAACAAATGATTAATAGTTGGTTAAAATGCTATATACTCTTAGAAAAATCCCCCTATTGAAGTCGGAGTCTCACGTTTCTATATAATCATAAGGTAGAAAAAGGGTGTTATTGTGGCTTGCCACATTATTTTAGTAAAAAAGTATGGATACCAAGAGTATACAATTAACACGCAAAATACAAATCCCTTCTTTTGATCGAATTTTTCGTTTTTTTAAGTTTCTCTTCTTTACACATTAATTTAGATGGATAGCATTCAATAACTTTATTAAGATACCTTCACTTGCTCACCCATTCCGTATTCTTATTTAAGAATATGCTGACTTCTCGGTTCTAGAGTGAACATAGTTTTCATGAGGACTCAGCATACAATTTTGCCACGGCTACATGCCCTTCACAACTTCCAATCATAGATGTTCAATATACTACTCTCTTCCTCAACAGTGTTGCCTCGTGCCAGCACCAATATACTTGAAACACAAGTTTGGATGTAGTTCTATTGTTGAAAAGAGGTATTATTTAGGATTAGTTCTATACCATCAGTGATGATTTTTTGTTGAACTTAAGGTATATTATTTCTAGGTGTTTTCTATACAAAATGAGATGTTTTTTTCCTAATTCATGAGGGACATTACTATATAGACTGGTAACGTCAAATGTTACCATGAGTGTGTCAGGATCTGGTTTTTGTGGTATGTAGTTTGGAATTGAATGTCGTATCTAACGTAACTTTTTTATCATTTTTACGAATGGTTGTAGCAGGATGTCTATCAGTTTGCTAATTCTGTTGGTGGGGCATGTTAATCCTGCAACTATAGGTCTGAATTTGAGGTCATTGGGTCTGGTGTTTCTATATATTCTGATTTTTGTGTCTTAATTGGTGTTTGATTTCCTCCGATTCTAGATTTTTGGTAATCCGTAGATATTTACTTGTTTATCTATCTATCTATCTATCTCTCTTTCTTCTTTCTTTCTATATCTTATATATATATATATATATATATATATATATATATATATACTACTACACGTGTTTCATTGAAAAGTATTTTCAAATACGTTCTGCCAGAAATCTATTGGGAGAAACAAACACAATTTGCATAGAGAGCAAAGAACTCATGAATAGAAAAAATATTCCGGGTAAATCAATTAAAAAAAAAGCACGAACTATCCTGCAATTGTAATTTAAAGATTGCTGTGCCCCGTGGTGGTCAATGCCAAAATGAATATACTAGATCCATGGCTACATACAAAAGTATATATATATATATATATATATATATATATATATATATATATATATATATATATATATATATATATATATATATATATAGTTTTGTTGAACTGTACGGACAAGTCTTTGGTTGATCCGTTCCAATTTTCTACCTGAGGATGGCAAATTGTATTGCCGAAAGCGCTCGTTTGAAACCTTTGGTGGACTGTTATATCCAGTTACACCCCGACACCAGAAGGATGGGCCGAAAATTGGAACGGATCAACCAAAGACATTTCCAACAGGAATTGTCTGTACAGATCAACAAAATTTGTATAAAAGAAAAAATGCTGCCAAAATACACTTATTTTAATATATATATATATATATATAATATATATATATATATATATATATATATATAGTTTTTTCCCTCTGATGATTGTATACTAACCATGAAACTCTGAGGAATGGAATGAGCTCAGTGGTAACATAATTTTATATTTTAGGATTACATTTTTTCTGCTAAGGATATAAAATTTTCTTACTTGTATTTTATTCTCTCTCTCTCTCTCTCTCTATATATATATATATATATATATATATATATATATATATATATATATATATATATATATATATATGGGTGTGTATGAGTGTGTGTGTGTATGTGTGTGTGTTTGCGTATGTGTGTGCGTGTGCGAATGATTGGCCGTGGTTATGCATGTGTGTGAAAGAAATATATACGTAGAGGGAGACAAATACTTATAGACAAACAAGCCGAGAACGAGAGATAAGTTTTGACCTAACTGTATTCGATGTCATATAAAAGTACAACACTCTTTTATTTACACATATAGAAAATGTATTCATAAAATACGTTCAAGGAAATGCACGCATATATGGTAGTTTTATATTATTTCTCTGGACATTATTCTAATTGTTTGCCATTCTTTCTTTCTATTTTTTTCTTCCTTTTTTTAAACAACATACGTCAGTATAATTTTATCAATAGTTGTGCACTGGTACATCCATGTCTTTGCAGCAACACTGCATTTTTTTTATCTTATCGTATATTTCATTCCGAGAATGCAATAGAGAACTGCAAAAATAACAGCAGAATGGATTGCAGGATAGCATTATTATTGATTTTGTATAAAACATAATAAATATTAATAAACAAGGAAAGTATGCTGATAACTAAAATTAAAAACTTAATACACATACTCGCATATAAACTTTAACCTTTTTTTCTCTCTCTTCTACACACTTTCTCTCTCTCTCTCTCTCTCTCTCTCTCTCTCTATATATATATATATATATATATATATATATATATATATATATATATATATATATATATATATATAGGACACGAAGTGTAGTAATGTCCGATTTTGTAATACACAGCGGCCGTCTACCACTCACCACCCATGTGTGAAGTTCAAGCTCAAGACTCCCAGCGACATCCTCTGCCTGTCCCCGTCGCAATCTCTTCCTCGCCATGGGATTTGGAAAAATTAAAAAAATCTCACAGTTATAAAAGCTCTGATGCTTGTGCTATGCAAAGCACACTCTCTCCATCAATACACCACATCCCATACAGGTGCACCGTGTGTCACACGTTAGGTGTTTGTTTTGATCGCATGTTGTTTTATCACGGAGTTTGACCTCTCTGGAACATCAGATATATATATATATATTCACTATAATAGCGAACACATACCAAATATGCCAACTAATTTTATATCAATATGAGAAAGTAATGAGGAAAGATGAGTATTACGTCGAGAAAGTCAATCCAGAGACTTAACGATGCTATGAACCACTCCAAAACATTTCCCTCATCAATAAACACTGATATCGACATCGAATGGCAAAATATATTCTCATTAATCTTTATATAATTTTCACCTAACTCGATATCTTAGAAAAAAGGTAAATGATATTTAAAAATGTATGAACATTTTTAAACTATTTCAATTTTTCTCATTAATTAACGAATTCATTGAAGGAAATCAAAATGCTTTTCCGTTGTTTTTTGTTAGGTTTTTATTTTGTTCTTTTTCTTACTAGCATCCTAGAATGACCACTGAAAATCATGGAGAAAATTTCAGAGAATATTTTTATAAAATAAAAGGCGCTTAAAAATCATTTTTTTATGTCGGCAAGAAGGGCACTACAGGTTGTCTAATGGTTAGCAAACTAAACTGACAAACCATAACTAGTGAGTTCAAACCTCACTGAGCGCCCCTTATATTTGACCTTGTGCCACACATAAGCAAAGCTTTGTATATAACTATAGGACGGCGAGAAATATCAATGAAAATAATTAAAATAAACGTCTTGTATGTTTTTAACGAAATATGCTAACGATATATATATATATATATATATATATATATATATATATAGTATAGTGTGTGTGTGTACAGAAATGAACTATTCGAGTTTCACCATAAGGATATTCAGGGTTAAATTCAGGTTAAAGGATGATCTATTTAGGATCTACACAAAATTATTTAAAAATAGGTTTTATAATCATAGATCTAGTTTTAATAAAGTAATATATAGATACATTTAGTTTTAATAATATAAAATACAGCACTTCCCTCTCTAAATATGTCTGGGACTTCAAAAATAAATACGGTACAGACCCCATCGTAAAATAGAAAATTATTAAAAGATCTCGACCTTACAACCCAGGTGATAAATTCTGCCACCTATGTTCCGAGGAAAAGTGTGCTATACCAATGCCAGAAAACTTTTGAACCAAAGTACAGAATTTTTTGCTAAATGCATGCATAAACGGAAACGGAAATTATGAAAAAAAATTAGAGATTTTTTAATGTGTTTATGTTTGATTTTTTGAAACGAATATTCATATATATATATATATATATATATATATATATATATATATATATATATTTGGTGCGGTACCAAGTTTCTTGGTACAAGGTGATTCTAGGCCTGTCTTAATTCTCTACCAGTAGTTTGTTGTAGAGTTCAGGTTCTGTATGTGAGCTCAATGTTTAATTATTGTAAACAGAGCAAAGTTATTTGGGAATAAAAGGCCTTAAATACCATGGGTATCGTGGTTATGGACCATTTCCACTCGCGAGTATGCTCACGAGCTTCTTCAGACCACTGAATATATCAGTGGTCTGAAGAAGCTCGTGAGCATACTCGCGAGTGGAAATGGTCCATAACCACTATACCCATGGTATTTAAGGCCTTTTATTCCCAAATATATATATATATATAGATATATATATATATATATATATATATATATATATATATATATAATAATATCCATATTAACAACTACAGTTACGACATATCAACATCGAATCGAACATTCAACTTTTCAAAATGACGCAGCAGCGTTCATTAACTGTGAAACTGTTTTCAATGGTAATAATTACAACATGAACTCCCACAGTTAACTGTAATTAATCAATATCTTAATTAATTCAATAGATTAAACCCTGAAGATCCTTATGGTAAAACTCGAGTAGGTTATTTATGTACATACTATAATAACAAATCCGCTCTACTTTGGTATTGAGTACTTTAGATTTGTTATAACGCTGACTTATCCGAGTAATACTTATACCAACCAAATATTGAGACCAACCCAATATAGTCATTCTTTTACATATATATAAATATATATATATATATATGTAAATTAAAAATGGAAGTGAATCCGACGGTGTGTTGAAAAGAGAAAAAAAGGAGAGAAAGTATTGAATGGATAAAATAGGATTTTTTAATTAATTTAACTTACACGTGTTTCGGACAGGAGTTTGACTATGTGTACATTATTCCATCTATTATATCATATTATATATATATATATATATATATATATATATATATATATATATATGTGGGGGGGCATCAAAAGTAAACACGGTATAGATCCTATCACAAAATGGGAAATCATCTAAAAAATCCCACCCAGGTGATAGATTCTGGTACTTATGTTCTCAGGAGAAGTTGGCAATAGCATACTATTCCAACACCAGGGAACTATTGAACCAAAGATCCGAAATTTTTGGAAAATGCATGCATAGACGCAAATGGCAATTATCTTACTAACTGAAATTTTTTAAAAATATTTGCAAAAATTTTTAAAAAATGTAATTCTTTTAAAAAACATTTGAAAGTGTTTAAATTTAAATTCAGAAAATATATATTTAAAAAAATATATATTTTTAAATATCTCACGTTATTATGATACATATTTCTGATTGACATTCAAATTTCAAAATGACGCAACAGCGTTCATTAACTTCAAAACTACTTTCAACGGTTATGATTGCAATATTGACTTCTACAATTAACTGTAATTAATTAATATCTTGATTAATTCAGTGGAAATTGACACTGAACATCCTTATTCTGAAACCCGAGTAGGTTATTTCTGTACATACTGTAATACTAAATCCGCTCTACCTACATATTGAGCCCTTTATATTTGTTATAACACTGACTTATCCGATTAATACTTGTATCAACCAAGTATTGGGATTAACTCAATATATTTTACCGGTAAATCATTCCCAATATATATATATATATATATATATATATATATATATATATATATGCCTTCTAATGTCTATTTTACACATGCGTACAATGCTTCAAACAAACTATAAAAAAAGCCTTATTTCACTACGCCTAAGCGAGGCTGAATTTATAGTGAAAAAATTAAAAGAATTTCGAAGAAACTGCAAATATTTTCAAACATCCGGCGTTCCATCAACTTAATAAATAACAAACGTTTAGGCCAGCACAGTAGGATAAGTACTAAAAAACAGAAGTACTTCTAAAACCTCTGAAGATGGGATTTATCCCGAAAATATTTAGGAAAAAAAGGTAAATAAACATCATTTTCAACACCTATTCCATTGCATTGTGAATTGCCTTCTAATTTCTATTTTACACATGCGTACAATGCTTCAAACAAACTATAAAAAAAACTATTTCACTACGCCTATATATATATATATATATATATATATATATTGTCAATCCAAAATGTATTACCAGCGCCCAAAGCACTGGTAGCAATCCATAGTCAGGCAGAGATGAAGACCTTCTATAGGTATTATATCTGCTCTGGCACTAAGGCAGGGAAAATAATGGAAGTGCAGATCATTCACTCAGATATTCAAATCTTCTTTTACACTCACACAACATCGATACAAGAAAACATCATATGCTTGCATAGCCAATTATTTGTTTAAACACATTTTTAGAGGATATTGTCATGTTAACGAAATCACGAATAAAAAGAAGAATTCTCTGAAAATAATATACTGACCTAAATCATATACTGTCAATTGAAATATAAATGATTGAATTTTCGATGTTTGATTCAACGCTTTCTAAAAGAATAAAGTCTGTTTCGGATATGTCATGGTTCGGCCGACTATGAACAGCCGGAAATTAAGGAACTGCTGAACGTGTACGCAGGAAAATTGAAGAAAACCTAGGAACCAATTCGAAGAACTTGGGTAGTTAGGGATTTTTGTAGCATACTCCAGCTTAAGTTAAAGGAATTACACCTGGTTCTTCTTAAATTAACCTAAGATTGAGACCAATACTATTTCAAAGACAAAATACAAGGTTTCCTTGTGAAATAGATTCCTCGGTCCCAAAAATCAAGTTTGAATTCAGGGAGATTGATTAATTCTAATGGCAAGTTATTCCGTCTATGGTTATCGTATGTATGACCCGACGTTTAGGAATAATGTTCATTGTACCTTTACATTCACATTTTCGTGTAATTGTTGTTCCGATTCTTTTTCACACAGCCTTATCCAATACGAATAATTTTCAAACATATCAATTTGTCTCACAGATGTGACCATAATAGTCAAATTGAACCTGTAAGTAATGTCAATGAAGGGGGAACTTCTCAATATTGGGTGCAGAATACACACTCATCTTGTGTATGCTGTGGGTTTGAAAACGTTAAATTTTACACAGCTATACAACAATCGCCATGTATTTAATTTTTAAGTCATAGGACGATATGTGCATAGCTAAACAAATAAGAACCCTTGTATAATATATATATATATATATATATATATATATATATATATATATATATGTGTGTGTGTGTGTGTGTGTGTGTGTTAGTTTTTGTATATATATATATATATATATATATATATATATATATATATATATAATTCAATTACATGTTAATATGTTAATATGTGGGTGTAGATATTACTATTGCGTGTATATGTATGTGTGTCCACACGGTTGCCCACAAGATTGTAATACTGCGATAAATCTGATAATACACTTTGCAAATAACGAAATTTTAGAAAAAGTAACACGGAGTAAATGCAAAATAGAAAAAGCCGAATCATCCGTACGGATTAAAAATAAATCAAGTTGCATAAAAATGAACTACCAAAAGTAAAATCAACCGAACCAGCTAAACAAATAGGTAATAAAGTGCTCAATACACTAAGTAAAGCAATATATTAAATAAAACTAGATTAACCCAGGCGCTATCTTACTAGGATTCACTAAAAGGATCTTCTGGATAATACGGAATATATATATATATATATATATATATATAGAGAGAGAGAGAGAGAGAGAGAGAGAGACAGACAGACAGACAGACAGACAGACAGACAGAGACAGACAGACAGACAGAGACAGACACAAACAGACAAACAGAGACAGAGAGACAGACAGACAGACAGACAGAGACAGACAGAGAGAGAGAGAGAGAGACAGACAGAGACAGACAGACAGAGACAGAGAGAGAGACAGAGACAGAGACAGAGACAGAGAGAGAAACAGACAGAGACAGACAGACAGAGACATAGAGAACAACAGACAGACAGAGTAAGACTGAGAATGTACTAATATGGTAAGATTTTGTTTCTTCTGCATCAGATATATGTTTATAGGATCAGTTTGAAACATTTGAAAAAATCAATCCTCACTGGCGTTGCTGGCTCATTTTTAATCCCTTATTCTGTAACATATAATTTCTTTGAAAACACTAGTTGAGAAGAATTAAAATCAATACTTATAAAAGAATATTAATCCAGTTTGACTTACCATTATTGTTAATCTTTTCTCCCACATTTTGTCTATTCCTTAGCATAAACAAAAAGAGAATGGCATCGAGTAATAGGCATGCAATTTCAAATACTCATACCACAATAGAATACTCTTTGTGCAGTGGTTTTCCACTTTCTTTAACCCATGCCCATAAAAAAATCAATCAAATTGAATAGCAAAAGGCCATTTCATTCTTGCGGGAGCGGATAACTTTCTGGTCACTTTAATATATATATATATATATATATATATATATATATATATATATATATATATATATACTGTGATTATTCGTGTATGAAGATTACATTTTGTTTGGACTAAACTCTCTCTATCGTATGAATGTTCTCGTAAACTAACACAATTATTATCTCATAGAAATAATATATATGCACACACGTGTGTGTTTGTGTGTCTGTTTGTGTGTCTGTGTGTGTTTATGTCCGTGTGTGTTTGTGTCTGTGCGTCTGTGTGCTCATTTAATCTGTAATCAATATGATGTACTCATTTATACAATGTCAAACAAATACGCTAGTGATTAAAAAAAAACTTTGTTTCTTTTTTCTTTCTCCCTTCTTCAAAGAGACGTTTGGCTCTTATCTTTTTTTATTTTGTACTTACGATCTTCCGTTTCAATTAACAGCCTCTATGTTCTTTTCAGTGATTTGATTCCATAAATTTCCTTAAAGAATTTTTGCCTTGCGTGCGTGCATTTCGTTCAATTGGCGCATCCGCTTAAAGACGAACTTCATTTTTCGAAGGTCTTCCATGTTCTTTCTTTAATATTTTTGTAATGGTTGCTTAGCAACAGCATGGAAATCATTCTTTAAAGTTGTGGTTAACGAGATCATAAAGAATGGATAATGTGTTCTTTCATAAGTATGGCAAGATTAACTAATGTGGTTTTGTATCTTAAAAAATGATAGGAATATTTTAATAAAACAAAAACTTAGCTTTTTACTACTCCCGGCTTGAATAAGGGCATCTCATAATGGCGTAATGGTTAGCAAGCTAATCTCGTATTTCCATTACTATAGACTAGCAAGTTCTATCCTTGTTGGATGCCCTATACTTGCGATCTTGTGTCAAACCGCACACGTGACGAAAGAGTTATATTAATTAGAAATATATTTACCTGTTATTGTCGTTTTTTTATCTAATTCTTATTTAACAGTAAATAAATGAAAATGTACGTTGAAAATATGCTTCGCGAAAAATATAAAATACAACTTAAAGGAAATGGTGGTTACATTTGGATGCATATTCTAATGCGATTCCCAACATAAAACAACACAGAATGGATTTACTTTCTTTTTCAAGCAACCGTCTATACTTTTGAATTCATTTTTTTTTCGCCAAATGAAAGACTGAGGTTTACTCAAAAATATTGTATTGAGATACTTTCATTTTTCTTTACTTTATCTTCACCGGTCTTAAATAGTAAGTAAATTGTAATTTCATTTGTTCAACCTTTTCTTTAATTTAGGTTATCTGAATTCGTAGGCCATTTGAACGTTTTTATATACACAAGAACCATACATGAAATCCATTCTTAATATATATATTTACCAATTCCTCCGCTCTAGCAAAATGCGACACAATTTGTTAAGAAGGATTTAACATGTTTGAATTCAACATTTTCTTCTCTTTGCCTAGTTGCCTAACCAAGGTCTGCTCTAGTATTTACTCATAGCTTGAGATAGAGTAGTCGGATGATTACCGCTCCTATGCGTCTTAGCGCTATGTGAAATGCAAACAGCCTCGTCCAGAATTTGAACTCGTCCAAAGTCTATTTCCTACTACTATAATTCATACGCTTTATATATATATATATATATATATATATATATATATATATATATATATATATATATAGGAGTAAATATAAAACAAGGACAAATATGGATGAATAGAAATATATTACTACGTCTGATGTGCTATAAAACGGCCATTTACATTTAGAATTCTGATTATGAAGTAATGGTAGTTACAATCACGAGCAATCTCAAGCGTCTGTAAAGTAAGGATAAAGTAATAAGCGACATTATCCTACCAACTACTATATATGGCCATAAGTGTTTGCCTACCAGCAAATACTTACATTTATCAGCTGTGTACGGATACTGGGTGCCATCTATAGACGGCACCCACTATCCATGATGGTCGATAGGAACGGATAGCGATATGAAGAGAGAGAAAGCAAAAGAGAGAGAAAGCGAAAGAGAGAGAGAGAGAGAGAGAAGAGAGAAAGAGAGAGAGGGGGAGGGAAAGAGAGAGTCTAGGGAATCCGTGCTGTCAGCACACCTTGGTGATGATAAGATGTATAAATACATCAGAATTACGCTTAGTGTCTTTGCCTTTGGATCTCTGAATGCGTCTTTCAAAGCAGACGTGCTCTCTTTGATAATGTTGTGTAAGTTCCTGTCTCTTGCTATGTTTTTTTTTTTTAATATTTCGTTCGACGGTGCTTATGAAATCTATAAAATGGTCTGAGCGTTGCGATAAAAAATAAGCTAGAATAAGATGATAGATAAAATGAAATGAATAATAGTTTAATT
The DNA here is from genome assembly GCA_023376005.1 of Doryteuthis pealeii. Lineage (NCBI taxonomy): Eukaryota > Metazoa > Mollusca > Cephalopoda > Myopsida > Loliginidae > Doryteuthis > Doryteuthis pealeii. The sequence goes on from CM042148.1 coordinate 4,625,348, forward strand.
TTGATGTTGTTTAGCGTTCAGGATCCAATGTTTTGGCTCCACGAAGTCTATTTTATTGTAGTTGAATTGATGGTTTTACAAAAATCTCTATCGGCGTTTTTTTCGTTTTGCACCAAACGGCCGCATTAATATTTGGTTGGTAATGTGAAAGTTCAACAACAAAAACGCAAGTACATAATGTTGTAATTATTAATTAGTCTAGGACTTGTTGGCGTCCTGAACATTTCGACAAGTTAGCGCTCACATTTGATTTCTAAGAGTATTTAAGTAATAACACTAAAGGAATGTAGGGTGAGTCTATGGTTTTGCACTATTTTGGTGTATGCGTATATCACGTGATCGAAGCAGTTTAAGTCACGAAAGTACTCACAATAGTTGGTAGTATTACGGTAGTTGGTGCGCTGGCACGTTGTGCATTGTTTCGTACTGGGTATGAGTTAAACCCGTACATGATTTTGAATCATCCTTGACATGTCTAATATTTCTGATTATACAAAAATAGTATATCGTGTTTCATGTAAAACAATGACTTGGTAAGTAAATTGTAAGGTAGTGAGAAGCTACCATAGAAGGATCGCTTGTTATTTAATGGTTATCGTTGTAGTAAATTGAGTTCAAAATCTTGGAATGGCTTTTTACATTTCACCAAGTGCTAATACTTTTGGGAACGGTATTTATACAACTATCCTCCATTTCGATATGGGTAAATATTTCGGCAGACTGGTCTCTTGATATTATAAAAACTAGCAAATATATCCACCCTCCGGGTGCAGGTATTTAAGTTTTAATGCAATAAAATATTGTATCAAATTAGAAAGGCTAATGAAACTAAATAAAAATGCAGATAAAAAGATTTAAAACAGGGGGGGGGGGTATAATCGAAAAATAGAACAACTGAAACTTACTCTTCCATCACTCTCGTCATTCATTGTTATTTTTTCTAATTTAAGTATTTAGTTAAAAAGAGGAAGTAAAGAATAAAATGACAGTTATTTTTTCTTGTTAATGGATTTCATTTAAGATTCATTGAAGAGATTTTTGCTTATACTCATTAAAATAAAACCAAACAGTTAGAAATCAATAATACTAAGCACATATTTATTAAAATCACATTTTTAATATTAATATGCAAATTAGCCTTCCCATTCACACTGTAAACTGCTATTTCGTTGTATATATAAATATAATTGCATGTTGTTAGTATGTAGATATGGTTAACAGTGGCTTCGGCCTCTGGACCATTGATATAATTAACGGCGTCGATCCCAGGGGGCCATCCCCCCAGGCAACACCTGCCCCCTCGATTTAAAGGGGCAGGGCTGGGTTTATTGCCCAGTGCCTGAGGCGCCCCTCTTGAGGGGGAATGCCGACGGGATCGACGCAATTTTTTCACCTGCCACTCCATGAGCTTCGGTTTGTGGGTGGTCCCACGTTAATAGGGACTTTGTGCCTGACCCGTACAAGTGGGGTACGCGGTAAATATCATGTAGATATGGTTAACAGTATCAATAATGTGAAACAATTTTATTAATAATTGAGGTTTAAATAAAAATAAAATCATTGGGAATGTGATGTCAATAACTAAGGGAATTGTGACTTGAGTAGTGATATAGTTTCGGTTACAGACAGACAAACATACAATCTCCATTATAATAAGATTATCGATGGAAAACTCCTCTTAAAATTGATCACGTATTGCATCTGTATATATAGAATGTGTTGCATGTCTTTTAGGGTCTCAGTTATTATTTCACCTCCGACATTGCGTTTATTGACTTGAAAGTTATTTTTAAAAAATGGGAAAGTGATTACTGTAAGTCTGTCTTGAGAGTCGCTGAACGAAATTTAACTCGTATACTTTAAAATGGAAAATACGAAATAATTGAATTTCATTTTTCTGTTAAGGTCGATGAGTGTTATACTGTTATGCTTTTTTATGCAATTAAATTATGTTGTCTGAATGTTATAATAGTTTATTGAAAATCTATACCATAAACATTATCTCTTTGTACGTGCACATGCTGGTTTGTGAGCGTGTATGTTTGTGTGTGTCTGTGGGCGTCCCTTTGTGTTTAGACGTAACAAATAGTCTAGTATTCACAAAATTTGGTACACGTTTGCAAATGTGTGTTTATATCTGACCCTCCAAATTGCACTGAATTTCATGTTGAAACTGAAGGTAGATTATTAAATGTGGATCCGCAAGATTGTTTTCTCTATCTAGTGAAACATTTCTTCGACGCTTTGTTGGATTTTATTTGGATATAAAGTGTGCTCTAATTCCTCACCTAGATTTATAGACTAGCCAAAGTCACGTGAGTTATACTTGCAGCCACTCACTAGCAATACTGCGTGGCTGATAGAATACTTAAACCCCACACATTGGACATAATTCTAACTGCACTCCTTGAGGACGGACTTATACGATTACCAGAGTAACCAAATGATTTATTATTGAAGGACTCTATACCAGGAACTGAGAACTCTTTAACAGAGTGACCAAAGGATTCATTATCGAGGGACTCTTTATCAAGGATCCAATTCCACTGGATTAGCGCTCTGCTATAAGGCCAAAGGATGGCCCCTAAAAATTTAACACGCTTGATAAAAAAATATCCAAACATGAACGTATTTTAGTTCTATTGTTACAATTATTCATAACATTACTTAGAAGAAAGTTTGGGGAAACTGTTAAAATATATTTTCTCTGAAGCAAATATATGGGAAAGTTGTACATTTATACTTCAGAAAAACAATCCAGGGGACACTAGAAAATTAGAAAAATATGCGAAGAAAAGCTGCTTTAGTTCACGATAAACAATGTCCAACACGAGAAAGATCATCGTGAACATTAGCCAATCTATGCTTACCCACACCTTTTGTAACATTACGAGAGGTAATTAACTTTCTCCGTCCCTATATGTACTTGGGGATTTTCTATTACGGCCAGTTATAGATCTACTTGAGAATTGAGATTGTTTACCTTCTAAAACAGACGTGCTAGTGTTTGCCGACCAGCAAAGACTTACATTCATCAGCTCTGTGTGAACACTGGGTGTCGTCTAGAAGGCCTACGAAGAGTGATGACCGACTGGAACTGATGGTGTGAAAGTGAGAGTCAAGTAATCCACTATCATACCGATTTAAGATGATGTTGATTACCTCTCCAAGTCAGGAAAAGAATGAAATATTTTGTATTTGTTCGAAACATTTAATAATATTAGAGGATTTCAAGAGTTTTCATTTACCCGATCTTTGTCATTTGCTGGATGGGAAACCACGTCATTTTTAAACGGTTTGAATTTAATTCTCACAGATAGATTAAAGCGAAAGAATCCAGTCTGCCTTACTATTTATTCAAAGCTAGAAAGTGTACAGATGGGTTTTTATCTTTCCCAATGGCATTAGCATAACTAGAAAAGCACACAGCCTTGTCCAAGATTTAATATTGGGCCGCCGATTCCATTTCCTAAGACGTTAACCATTAGGTTAAAACATGCCTCTAATACGTACCGCGTTACAATGGTATCTGATATCCCAGAATGAATAAGAAATCGTCTTCCTTATGTTATGCTCGCGACAAACAAGTAACCGCTGAATAAAGAATAAAAATAAATACGAAATTCTTTATATACGAATAATTACCATAATTTCTAATAAATACGTTTCTGTCGTTATTTTTAATAATGATAAGTTTACACCTTAATATAAGTAGGTAACAACATGTGTATTTCACTATCTTTCCATGAGGGTAGATTGTGACAGAAGGTCAAATTCAACGAGGAGAAATTCATGTGTACTTAAGAGCAAAGTCAAAGCTTACTAAGTTTTGTTAGTATTCTATTTTAAGATTTGCCTCAGGTATCAGTCATTGACAGTGACCCTACCCGTTTAAGTGCAAGGTAGGTATACAGTAATGTAAGAACAGAATCCTAAAGATATATATTTTTAACCAGGGATTCTGAAATAAGGACCTGTTGTATGTATTTACCAAACTCCTTCGCATGAGCAGGATCAATGTCTAAGCGAAGTATATCAGGTTTTAATTCAGAGTTTTCTTCTCCAAAACCGATTACCTTACCAAGACTAAAGAGCCCAGTCTTTCAAACTGTTCACTCATAACTGGAGTGAGAATGGATGGATGCATACTTTACCCAAGGCTTTTAGGATAATGTGAAATGCAAAAAGCCTCATCCCGGATTTAAACTCGGTTTGCCGTTTCCATTTCCTACGATATTAACCCTTACACCACCAGATGTTATGGATAATGAAACGGAGTAATAGTGCAAGCACATATGGGTGATAAGATAATCTACTGGGAAATGTGCAAACGACTAAATGTTGACCATTCCATCAATGGTATATGCACTGGTTAGAATCTGTTCAGAAAAATCTGTGGCTTTGAGATAAGATTCAGCTAGTATACTTTGTTGTTCCAACATCAAAAAAAAAATATTGATACTTGGAACTTGCTAAAGAACTAAACAACTGTGCTGATTGTGGTACCACACATAATAATTGTTTTTAGAACAATGCACAAGGACCTAAAAAAGAAACTAAGTAAGTGAAGATCTAAAGAAAAATTAAGGACGTTAAACAACGACTTTGTCGAAATATGGAGTGCTGAGGAGAGCTCTGGAGATTAGAGACTATATCTTGATCATAGAAAGCCATATTGCGGTTTTGAGCCGGGATAAATAGAAAGCTTATCTGCTAGAGTAGTGGATTCAATAGCAGCTTTTGTATCAAGTGTAGTGAGTTTTACCCTTACTAGATGCCCTCTTACAATGCTTTAATGCCGCACCAAAGATTACTAAATAACGTTATCGGAATTATCTTCTGAGTAACATTAAATATATAGTTATCGAACTCATGTAATTCATCTTTTTAAAAAAAATCGATAAATGTCATTGTTATATTTTATTTTTCATTTCTTACTTGCAATAAAATACCCGGGGTAGCTTGGGATTTTATATTTTGAAAATGATAAATGCATTTTTTAAATCGGGAAATAGTTGGCGTGTGCAAATCTTCACAGTTTTATTTACAACAAAAAATAAATAAAAATAAAAATAAAAAACAAATATTTTTTTTTCTTTTCTTTTTAACGTTTAGGTTTAAAAGATGAGGTTGCTGGAAACTGGTTGCACATAACAAAAAAAAAAAAAGAGGACAAAATCTAATGAAAATATGCAGTGTATTCTATAAAAGGAATTACGCGCTACCCTCATTCAAGCATCTTCCCTTTTGTGTTAATTGTATAGTGTTCCAATGCTGGACATATTTCACATATGGACATTGAACCTCCCAGCCCAAATTCCAAAATGACCCGAAAGAATTGATGGGGAATCAGCGAAGGACTAAAAAACGAAGACTTAACGATCAAGAACGTTACCATTAGACACACAACAAATCGGCCTTCTTTTATAACCAAGGTATTTGGACAGTAAAATAGCAGATGTGCTGAAGTAGGATACAAGGATCAAAATCGAGTCACCGTAACAACCAACAATATTTAGAATTCTCTAAGGGGATCATATTGAGAAAAGAAAATGCAAAACACATTTACATATATTAAAGGTATCTATTTTCATGTCCTGTGTTACCATAACAATAAAATATCTTATTAACCAATAGAAAGAACGAGTTGGGTGACACAATATACCCTCCTTTCTTTCTCTTTTTCTGTCACGCTGACTTCCTCTCTGCCTCTCTCACTTTCTTTTTTTCTTGATTTCTCTCTCTCTCTCTCTCTCTCTCTCTCTCTCTCTCTCTCTCTCTCTCTCTCTCTCTCTCTCTCTATCTATCTATCTATCTCTCTCTATAATATATATAATATATATTGATATATTCATAAGTAAAGTGAGCTCAATATGGCTGATAGAGCACACACACACACATACACACACACGCACACACACATACACACATATAAGTGAGAGTAGCGTAATCGTGGTTTGAAAATTGCATAGGCGAGAAGCTGACAGGTAGCAGGTGCCGATAACTTTATGTTTATGCTACTTTAACTTTTATCCTGCACTACCAGCCGGTATTGAGCACATTCTTCCTTTATAGAAAATGGTTTTAAACTATATATATATATATATATTCGTCGCCGGTGATTATACTTAAAAAAAGAACCGGTCGAAAAGGCCTTCGTATTTTTCATACACCCCCCCAATTTTTATTTTATTTTCGTAATAAAATATTATTTTATTCTACCATCTCGTAACCTGTATGATCTCTCAACATACATATGATTACACTACTTTTAGTACTCTATAAATTTTCCTGTACTAGGAATGTGTTCATATATATATATATATATATATATATATATATATATATATATATATATATATATACCGCGTAGAAAATCAAATAACCGATGCCAGTTCAAATCCTGTTGCTATTTCATTTGTAAAATACAGTAATTCTTCTCTTCTTCCTCAGAGAGTTTTTCTCCCATAATAGGACAGACTGGGTTCTGTTGTCTGGGTAGCTCATTCCGTCTAGGGATAGGAAACTCTACTACACACATATATATATATATATATATATATGTGTGTGTGTGTGTGTGTGTGTGTGTGTGTGTGTGTGTGTGCTTGCGTGCGTGTTTGTGTGTGGGTGTGTGTGTGTAACCTCTTGCTTTATATAGAAGGACGTTATTCAAACTCATTGAGTACTTAGTGCGATTAAGAATATATTTTTATAATAATGAACTTTAGTCGTATTATTATTATTATTATTATTATTATTATTATTATTAACGTTCGTTTCTATGAACTTTTGCGTCAATTGAAGTGTGAGATGTAATTACATGAGCCAGCGGGCCTCCATATCTGATGTAATGATTGCGAACGACGAGTGCGGTTATTAAATTTTGGACAAAGATCTTACTGGCTGAACAACGCTCAACCGCCTACAAATGTAGGCAAGGTTCAACGATACATATCAATGATCGATTTAGACTTCAGAAAATGTATTTCAGTTCGGGGATAACAAAAATATATATATAATAGAAACAGAAATGGAGAGAAATGAAATTTAAAAAAATATTAGATGAAAACTAAAGAAATATATCATCGGGAAAAAAGACAAAAAAAAAAAACAAATAAAACAAGTACGATAAAGAAAACGGTGACGTTTAATGGTCATCTAGAAAGACTAAAAGAAAATAAAGAAAAAAAAGGTTAAAATGTAATTGAGGAGAAATTGAATGAGGTTCGATTTTTATTATTATTATTATTTTATTATTATTATTATTATTATTATTATTATTCGCTCCTTTTGAATTTTTCGTATCAGCGTTAGCTGATAGTATTTCACTGGAGTCTGAGGGACAACAAATCTCCTCAGGTCTCCAGGACTCTTCTGGGTATTATAGCCGATTGCAGCAGTGCAGTAGTCTGAATGGTTTCAATTCTTCCTCTGATTTCCTGATCCCCCAGTCTTTTTTCCAAGTTTATTGGGACCGTTCCAAGTGCACCAACTACAATTGGTATCACTTTCACTCTCATGTTCCACAGTTTTTATCCTTCTTTTCATTTTCTTTCAGCTTTACCCTGTGATCTGCTGGGACCACAAAGTCCAGTTGACTCGTTCTCTTTTTTTTCTTTTTTTTTGTTTTTGTTAATCAACACTAGGTCTGGTCTCCTGGCTGGGATAGAGTGATCCGTATTTATCTCAAAGTCAATTTTAACTGGTATTTTCTTTACACTGGGGCCTGAGTGACAGTAAGTCTCTTCAAGTTTCCAGGATTTTTCTAAGTATTCTAGACGATTTTAGCAGTGCTGTAATTTGGATGTTTTTCCTTATTCCTCTGATCTCCAGTTCATCGAGTCTCTTTTCCATGTTCTTGGCGACTGTTCCACCTATGATTGGTATCACCGTCATCAGCATATTCCAGTTTTTCAGTTCACTAGAAAGATTATTATTATTATTATTAGTAGTAGTAGTAGTAGTAGTAGTAGTAGTAGTTTTTCACACCAGCGTTGATGGTATTTCACTAGAGTTTGAGTGACAACAACTCTCCTCAGGTTTCCAGGATTCTCCTGAGTATCCCAGCTGATTTTAACAAAGCTGTTTTCTGGGTGGTCTCAATTCTCCCTCTGATTTTCAGTTCCTTTAGTTTTTTTCTAAGCTGTTGGGGACCAGTCCAATTACACCAACAACTATTGGTATCACTTTCACCGTCATATTCCACAGTTTTTTCTATTCTCTAGCGACGCTGATTAGTTTTAACTAGTGGTTGTTCACAAAAGTATTAGCGTAAAGTACGTCTACTCAGGTCTCCAGGACTCTTTTAAGTATCCTAGCCTATTTAAACAATGCTCTGCTCTGGATAGTGTTGATTCTTTCTTATACTTGCAAATGTTTCACTTTAGTTTTAACTGGTGGTTTTTATCTGAAGTCTGACAGCAAGTCTCCACACGAATCTTCTAAGTTTTCTTGCTAATTTAAACTTAATTTTCACTTGATCTCCACTTCCGCCTGTATTTTTCCAGACCTTTTCAAAACCTTCCCAGTGCTTCAACTACAAATGGTATCACCGTCACCTTCATGTTACATATTTTTTTTAGTTCTATGGTAACATATACGTATTCATCTATCTTTTCACTATCTTACTCCTTGCGAGTTGTGGATTTTACACAAATTCTAACTGGTAGTCTTTCATTGGAGTCTGAATGACAGCAAGTACCTTCAGATATCCAGGACTCTTATAAGTATCCAAGCAGATTTTAGCAGTATTGTGTTCGGGATGATCTCGATTGTTTGTTTAATCACCACTTGACTGTCTCTTTTCCATGTTTTTGGGGACTGCTTGATTATAGCCGGATTTCTTTGTCCTATTCATTATAGGCATTTCTTAAAAATTCCATCTATAAGACTTGGCTGAGCATTCTATTTGTTTAAGCGTTTCCACTTCAATCTTATTCTGGCCAAACTATTTAGTATAATCCATCTATTTAAAATAGTTTCCTCGCATTTTGTGAATCGGCATCCTATAATGCATTTTCTTAGGATAAGACAAACAGTAGAGATGGCATTGAACACCTCTCCCAAACGAAAGGAACAGCCGCCACTGGAACTAATCCGAGTTCTGTGTGTCGGACGAAGCTTAGTCAATGATAGATTGTTCTATACATTTCAAAATTAAGCAGAGATCAGTTAGTTCAATAGTTAGATGGATAACCGCTTAGGAACAGCGAATACAGTGAACAGTCTAAGACCCGTGAGCAGGTTTAGCATAAGTTAGTAAGTAAGAACTAGAGCAATGGATTTGAATATTTAGTAGTAATGAGCTCACACTGTATTCAAAAGGAAATGGACACGGCGAGACCAGTTCAAATTCTTGCCGAGGCAGTTTACAGTTAACATAGCGTTAATACCCTTAGGAAAGGTATACATCCAACTATTTTCCCTCCAGCTATGGGTAAATAGAAGGGGAGAGAGGGCAATTTAATCTTAGGCAACCAGTTTAGGAGAGGGAAAACTATGAATTCAAACCTGTTAAACTCCGCTTGAAAAATTGACCTTTTGTCACATCCTAATCATGCTGAGGAATATATATATATATATATATATATATATATATATATATATATATATATATATATATATTAAGTATCGAAATGGGTGACATCTTAGGGTCAGCAAGTGTAATGGAATTGGATATTGGCTAGGCAGGTGTTTCAAAGCCTAAAAAAGGATATACGAAGATAAGTTAGAAATGATAATGAGAAAAACATTTTGATTGAGAGAGATAATTAAATCCCCATTACTAGCTTGAAATAAACAAAAATAAGACCTTAAGTTTTCTTGCATAAATAGATTCGGCCAAAATCAGCCTTGACGACCACTAAAAAAGGGGCTACTCTCCTTTGATCTGGGTGACTAGGTGGTTTAGAAGTGACCAAGATATTTACCACGTCTTTCGGAATGTTCAAGAATCTTCTTGAAACTTGTGAACGAAAAGGCGTAAAAGACAGCTTGCCATAAGAGGCGAGAGAGCAGTTGGAAGCAAGTCGTTGTATGCATCGGGTCAGTTGTATTTTGGGGCTTAACGGCTGGTACTTGGGTCGGAATTAAGTTAATAAGAGCCGAAGACAGTTAGATCGCTTAAGTCGGACTTAACGAAGAACAACACAGCAAACTTAAGCAAGAAATAGAGAACGAAACTGAATGAGATTTGCCTCTCTCTCTCTCTCTCTCTCTCTCTCTCTCTCTCTCTCTCTCTCTCTCTCTCTCTGAGAAAATAAATTGATTAAAGAAAAGAAACTCCTAAAAACTCTAAGAACTTCGTCACTAAGAAAAGACTTTGTGAATGGATGTGAAGGTCCAGCTGTTAGGATTAAACAAACAGTAAGTAGTTTCACCCCAAGCAAAGACGAGAAACAGAGAGAATGATTATCTGTTGACGTAAGTCAATTTACCATGACGGCGACGCGTGTCCACTGATTTTCTCCTTCTCTGCCCACCGTAACTAGATATCCCCTGACCACAGAAGAAGAAAGGTCCCGAACGCAAACTGCTAGGAATTTGTTTTGTTAAGCCAACAGTCGCGTCCCTCGCCGAACGAGCAATTGCCTTGTATACGTTTGCATTACGTATCGTCTACGCAACGTAGTGGTTAGTGAATCAACAGTAGATACGTTACACAAGTATTGTAATCAACTTTAATTAGGCAGCGATGAGCCTGTTCATTATTTAAATGAGTGACTACTTCGTAAACGGCAAATAACGTAAGTATTCTGATGCCTGTGTGTCAGATGAAGCAAAACTATGTAGATAGAAGTAGATTGACCATAATGCATTGGAAATTTGAATGCGATAAAATCCTCTGAACAACCACCATACAGCAGTGGATTATTATTTTTATTTTATAGGAATTTAATAAGCTTTTCTTTGTCTGACACAAAACCCACAAGAGTGTGGAAACCGTTGAGACCGAACGCACACCAAATGTAATGGCCCGCGAAATGAGTCTATTATTACACTACGGGAGTCACCATACCATTGTACTTATCATTAATTGTTATCTAGTAGTTGCAGTAGTTGCATTCGAGTTCAAAGAATATTTATAACTGTTATTAATATTGAGTGGTCAATAAGTATTTAAGCCGGAATAATTGGGTAGTTAAAGTGCAAAATATATATATTAGAGACTGGTTGTATGTACCCGGCCGGGTTATATGGTATGCGCCTAAATTTAAGTATACACTTTTTAAACCTCATATTGCTCATAATTTGATAGCAGTACCTATCGTTCGATCTATTTTTCATGATAATGTTACAACGTTGATCTGTGCCTATTAACTCCTACTTACAAATAACACTATAATACTACTTTTGAGAGGTACAGAGGCAATAATAAACATTTATGCAACTGGTCCTAATGGACAGAAGGCTCAATATGGAAATTCATTACATTTGCAAAATTATTGAAGTTATTCCCCTAAGCCTATTTAATTGTTTTCCTATTTTCTAATACTACAACAGTGGTACATACTAATCCCAAATGAATTTAGGGGTATATACAAATACTACCATTGTATTCCTCATGAAACTCTATCCTAGAAAAGTTTTGTTTGATTTTTGTACAGGGTTTGTTTTCCCTTACATCCCTGGGAGAGCCAGATAGATAGACAGAGACACCATTAATATAGTATAAGATTTAATTTTCTGTCAGCTGGCCCAAGGTCAATAGTAAATAGGGCATAATTGACCAATCATTGATATTCCAAACTTGAACTCATCACTTCCGGGAAACAACAAAAGTACAATGAAAGTACGAATACCTCGTACGCACAAATAACGTGTACACACAAATAAACATACAAATTCACTCACACACACACACACACACACACACACACATATATATATATATATATATATATATATATATATAATATATACGATAGTAATTCCCAATGTAAGGTCTCCAAAGTTTTGGGGTGCAGGCTATTGGCAACACTGTTCTTTTGTTGTTCATAAGACTAAGCATGCGCCTTTGCTCACCTCGTTGCCACGTTGAGTTTTGGCTAAGCAGTCGTTTCCCATGGAGTTTCCGATCGAGAAATTCCCGCAATTAATCGTTTTTATTTATTTATTTTTTTACGCAAATGACATTAAACTGATTGAAATTCTTAGCCAATTAACCGAAATATATAGCGAGTCATGCATGCATTTTAAAAAACGTCTGCGAGGGGTTTCAGGAGTTTGCAGCTGGTCGTACTAAAATTCATCACAATAAAGAAGTTGGCGATCATCTTTATCCAACGCAGAATGATCAAATCCTGCGGGGAAATCGGTGGATAACTCTGGATAATCTTTGCAGTTTGGTTCCTGAGTTTTCCCGAAGAAGGTCTGAACAAGATGGGCCCCACGAATTCTCACAGAAGCCAAACAACAATCACGTGATCGACGGCTTTCCTTTTTGGCTCAAGCTGCGAAAATTCAAATAGAGTCTGCTGGTAAGGTCATGGCAACTGTGTTTTAATGTCGTAAAGAGGTATTGTTGGCCGACTTCATGGATTCTGTGACCACTATACATACTGAGAGGTACGGTGTGACATTGAAAAAGCTCAGACGGGAGATTCCAAACAGGAGAGGAGGAATGTATAGCAAAGGCTTAAGCCGACATACTCGTGGTCTCGTTCAGAACAAGACTCAAAAAAGTTTTAGGAAAATTATAAAAAAAGAAACCATTCCCAGCAAGCTGATAACGTGTCTAACTGCTAAATAAAAGAGGCATATATTAATCGCTTCATTGCCGCAGACTATTTCTATAAGAACAGAAATGATACCACAAGGGAACAAAAGGAAAAGATGACATACTCTATATAGATCCGCATAAGGATGTTAAAACGAGACAGAAAAATGTAACATGAATGGATTGAATTATAGAGGAGCCTATGATATGGTCCTGCAAACTTGAATAATTAGATATCTAAAAATGTACAAAATCTTCATACTTCAAGCGACAAATTAGAGATATTGCACATGAGAAGACCTGGACATGGCAAGAAGAGGACATCTCTCTCATAAAGAACACACAGGAACAAACTATATCAAAGCGAAAATAGATAAGCAAGTGTCAGATGTGAGGAGATAAAGACGAAACGGTTAATCTATACATATATAAAGGGATGTTGGTGTGTATGTATGGATGGATGGATGGATGAAACTACGAAAATAAAACAATTAATGACAAAGTAAATATATATACACAAGAAATATCACCAGTTCTTGCTTTTTGTGCAAAAATTATGAAGATTGGATTTATATGTGAAAATATCTAAAAATTCAAATATACATAGAAAGAGCATTGACATTCTACTTAAAATGTCCATCATTTGTACATCTCAAAAGTAAACAAATCAATACACTAAGGGTTTCCCCTCTACCCAGTCGACGCTGGGTAGCCGCTTCAATTCATATTATAAGGGAATACAAGAAACTAGTACAAAAGGATGGCAAGACTAAGTACGTCTGATATACTCGGAATTGTGCAATAAATTAATTCATTTATATAAAATGTTATATGCATAAACCTGAAGACGTTTTAGAAAATGGAGCATACAATTCTGCAGACCAGACCTAGAGTTAATTAACAAGATGTTATCCAGTTTAATTTTCAGTCAAAACGAACCCCAGGGCGAAAATAAACGAAAACGAAAAGATGACTATTTGGATCTTGCCAGAGAACTGAAAAACTGTGGAAATTGAAGATGCAGGTGATACCGATTGAAGATGGTGCCTTTGAAATGGACGCAAACACTTTCGAAAGGAAACGCGAGGAATTTGAAATCATAAGAATCAAGACCATTGTTAATATCGGCTAAAAAACTCAGAAGAGTCCTGGAGACCTGAAGAGACTTACCGTCATTTAGACTCCGATAAAAGACCACCATCTAAGGCTAGTGTGATAACGTCATAAAAAGTAAAACAGACCAAACCTAATGTTACCAAAATGAAAAGAAGTTATCATCTCGTGGATATTGTGTTCACAGTCGATCACAGAGTGCAACTGAAAGAAAACAAAAAGATATATAGATATTTGGACGATAGAACTGAAAAGAACTGTAGATCGAAGGTAAATATCGTACAGATTGTAAGTGGAGCCCTTGGAAAGATCCACATGGGTTTAGAAAAGAGTCTGGATGAATTGGAAATCTGGGGAAGAATGGAGATCATCTAAACAACAGCATTGATAAAAATCGGTTAGATTACCGGAGATCTAAGGAGACTCACTGACACTCACACTCCAGTGAAACACAGGCTAAGGAGGATGTGAAGAATTGACATGGAGCAAAATAATAATAATAATAATAATAATAATAATAATTGTCACTCAGACTCCAGTGAAAGACCATCAGCTAACACTGATGTGAAAACTCAAAAGGAGTAAATAATAATAATAATAATAATAATAATAATAATAATAATAATTATTATTATTATTATTATTATTATTATTATTATTATTATTATTATTATTATTATTATAATCAGACTCCAAGAGATATCAGAAACATTGACATGGCTAAGAAGAGGAAACCCCAAGAAGAAACTGATTCTCTTATAATCCAGCACAAAAATGCCATAAGAACAAACTATATAAAGGCAAAATAGATAAGAAGCAACAGCGTAGCAAGTGCAGAATGTGTAGAGATGAGACGAAACGGCTACTCATATATAATCAAATGTGCAAACTGCACAAAAAGACTAGGCTTGACTCGGTGGGAAAGTAATTCATTGGAATTGTGCAAGAAATTCCATTTAACACCATACAAATAAATGGTATATGCACAAGCCTGAACCTGTCCTGGAAAATGAGACGCATAAAATTATCTGGGACTTCGAAGAAAGACGATTCGCCTAATCCCGGCCAGGAGACCAGTTATTGATTGACAACAAGAAGAGCAGCTGTCATCTCGTGGATTTTTAGGGTCCTGACCGAAAACCGAGTAAAATTGAAAAAAGCAAAATGATAGATAAATACTTAGACCTTGCAAGAGAACTGAGAAAACTGTGAAACAAGTTGAAGGTGGTACCAATTGTAATTGGTGCCTTTGGAACGGTCCCAAACATCTGGAAAATAATTTAAGTGAATCGGAAATCAGAGGAGGAATCGAGACAATCCAAACTACTGCACGATTTAGATCGGTTAGAATACTCAGAAGAGCCCTGGAGCACTGAGGAGACTTGCTGTTACACAGCCTCTAATGGACCATCAAAATGTGAGGGGTGTTTTTCGTCCAATTCCCAATGGTCTATCACCAATCATGCCATTGGATAACACTCTTTTGACTGACAGAAGTAATATTGTCAAATGTTTTGCGGAACATACAGACCTGAATCCAGAATCTTCTTTCTACAGTCATGTAGTAGACAAACTTCCCCAGTGACCTGTTGTAAAATCCCTCTCTGCTAACCCGACAATACCTGAGCTATCAACCAACGTTCAAACGGAAAACTACCTGGCGAAGATGGAATTTCAGCTGAATTGTACAAATGCGGAACCAATCTTTTGACACGCTGCCTCTGCAAATTCTTCAATCTTGTGTGGGACAGGAGGGAAGTCCCGCAACAGATTATGGACGCATGACAGGAATATCTCTTCTTTCGCTTGCTGGCAAAATCCTTGGTCGTATCATCCTTAACAGGCTTAATGACTTTTTCTCGAAATCAACACTACCATAAACTCAGTGTGGTTTCGCAGTTGAACGGTAAATATGAATTTATGTCTTCGACAGTCTCTGGAAAAGGGTCGAAAGCAAAACAAAGACATTTTTATGGTTTTCGCTGATTTCACAAAAGTGTTCGACACTGTGTCTCAAATTGCTCAGTGGGAAGTGTTGTCGAAATTAGGTGTTTCAGAAAAAACGCTTCGTATTATCGTCTCTTTACATGAAGGAATGCGGGCTTCTGTGAGATTAAGTAGTGAGCAATCCAGCACTTTCTCTCTTAAACGGTACAAGTCTATGTTTTGCTTCACTTCTATTTGCATTGTTTTTTTTTTTTCTGGTATGCCCGAGAAAGCATTCTCAGATCTAAATTAATGAATAAATGTCGAATACATAAGAAGTGGTGGCCTGTACAATCAGCAAGGTTTTAAAGCAATGTCAAAAAAATCCTTGCATCTAGTGCGCGATCTTCTGTTTGTAGACAATGCACACTATTAGCACACAGCCTAGAAGACATCCAGAAATTCTCTGGGATATCAAAACAATTTGGACTTACTATCAGTATAAAGAAAACTTAACTATTTTACCAGCCCGCAGTATGCAATCCACGTCTTGTAAATCCATCTGTTTTCATTGACAGAAAAGCATTAAAAATTGTTGATCTTGGATCAACAGTTACTTTTGATGGAAAAATGGACAAAGAGATCCATTCCAGAATGGCTAAAGCAAAAGCACTGCATTCGATAATCTAAAGCACCAACTATGGAACACCAAACAACATTGTAGGCATTGGAACCTAACTAGCAAAAGTTCAGCTTTTGTGGGCTGGTCACGTTGTCAGAATGAATGGGAACATGTTTCCAAAAATATATTATACGGACAACTACAAAATACAAAGTGTTCTATAGGACGTCCACTATTACGCTACAAAAACAAATAAAAGGTCATTTTGAATCCCTCAATATCGACCTGAGTACCTGGAAAAAAATTAGCATCAAATCGAAAAGAATGGCGTGAGACATGTTTCGCTAAATTAAAGACCTTTGAGGAAAATAGATTGAAACATTGTGATCAGCCCCGTCAAACTTTAAAGCGAAAACATCTGACTCCCGCTTTAGAAAATTCCATCTGTCAGTGTAGCTTTGTAGCTTGCAGCAAGGCTGGGCTAGTATCACACTCGAGAAAACACAAATAAAAAGTCTTCTTTATAGCCTGTACAACGTGGGAGGAAACGAATCCCTCACTGCCCACCCTCATTTATGGTTTACGATAGGAAAGTCCACCGTACACGCACACACACACACGCACAGATATATATATATATATAGTTACTTTTACAATATGTATCAATCTCTCTATTTTACTACCTCAGGCTGCTCATATCGATCTACATATTTACCTCTGATTATGTTCATATTTATCTATTATTAGAGTTGATTCCTTTAAAAGGATACTGTAAATTTCTTAGAAAATGTGATACATTCCAGTACTTAATCAGGATATACATTTAAAGATCACTTTCGAAAAGGAATAACCTTAAAAGCTGTGATATTGACACCATGCCCACTCGAGGGTTTACTCCTATAGATTAACGATGCCGAAAGATTCCTCTTCATAGCATCTCTCTGGGCAAAGGTGTTTATTTGGCACTACCCGTCTTTTGCACTTAGTTAAATGGTGTTATAAGCAATTAACAATTCCTGAACTGAATTGGTCTGTTATTCAACGCTGAAAATGGATTTCGTTTTAACAACTTAAAAGGTTCCAACTATTCAGCTATTTATGAAATATCTCAGTGAGATTGGAATTTGTAACATTTAGTGCAAAGCAATCGCAAATTATCCAAGACAGTATTTGAACATCAGGGCTCGCCAGTTCCATTCTCTTAAACCATTAACCGTTAGATCCACTCAATACCATTTACTGATTTATTTCGGAGTAATGTTTCTTGATTTTAAATGGCAGACATCCGATGGTATTCTGTTCAATTTTTAAACTGTGATTCCTGAAGCGTGTACTCGCCGAAAATTATTGGCCCATATCTATGGACTACGATTGATTGCTTTTAGGCAATATTTTAATAATTCATGCGATTGATTTCTTCACAGTGGCAGTTTCTTGCGACTGATACTCGTCTAATAAAGAACAAGACCTCGACCTTTTTGCTGACCTCCGTTAAATTTGGATACAATGGGTTTATTCTAATTTTTGGGTAATAATTCGAAGAATCACCGGCATGTGACCATTGACCTCATGTACATTATTGAAAATATTTGTGAAGTATTGGTTCGTATCTCATGGTATAATACAGAATTGTTTAATATAGGAATTGGAGTGTCGATATTAAAGTGATGCCATCTTCTGATTCTCTGTCAATACAATATCCATTTTTCCAGCTGTCTTGCATTTCTTCAAGCCGTCAAGTGATGAAAGAATCTAGCATACAATAGTCTACTTATCATAATGGTTATCATCAATGAACAGGAAATGGTCACCCTTGACGAGATTGTCTGTTTTTCACTTCGCTCTAATGAGTTTAAAAAAGTAAGAATCCATCTTCCCACCCCAGTTATGGATATAGCAGGACAGTGGTTTATTTGGCCTTAATCAGACAACCACTTTTATTTCATGCTCAACTCATTTTTTATATATTGTAGATTTTTGAAGCTCCACAGCTACCAGGGTGTAATGAAGGAAAACGAAAAGATAGACAGATACCTGAACCTTGCCAAATAATTGAAAAAACTGTGGAATATGAGGGTGAAAGTGATATAAACTGTTATTTGTGCACAAGGAACGGTCTCAAAAAGCTTGAAAAAAATTGGTCTCAAAATGCTTGAAAAAAATCAGAGGCAGAATTGAGATCATTCAGAAAACAGCATTGTTAAAAGCTAGAATACTCAGAAGAGTTCTTGAGACTTGAGGAGAATTGTTGTCACTCCCACTCCAGCGAAAGACCATCAGCTAACGCTGCTGAGAAACTCACATTATTATTATTTTCACTCCTTTTGAGTTAAATGTAGAATTTTATGAGTTTTACGCAATACAGTTCACTCCCATCGCTAAGAAGAGCATTAGATTGTGGTTCGTTGTTGATTTTACAAAATCATTTCTCTATGCCATGCTGTTCTATTTTTAGAAAAATGAGAATCTGTGAATTATTTGTGTCACTGATGAAGAACCTTGCATAGGATATGTGAAATCGTGGTAAATACATGTGGCGGGAATTTTGAGTGACAGTCGGAAGGTCATGGATCATTTCCTTCCAGTGTATCCACTCTTTTAGCGGACCACCGACTCTATCCCTGCAGAATATAACCAAAGACACAAAAGGAGTGTCCTGGGTAAACACAAAACTACATTTAATCGTTAGACTCATTTCTGAGATATGCAGAGTATTTAATATCTCTTATTGCAATTACACCAGTCCCACTCTAACCTGGTGTGGAATATTTGCTAGGGGTCCCATCTCCTGGTTTGAATAGATCTGCTTGAAAAGTATTATTATTATATAAGAATACTTGGTACATAATAATTGCAAATTATTTGTATTAATAATAGTTACTTGAAGTTGTTTTTACTAAGGATTATTATTAGTTAATTGAACCAAAACAGTGTGAAAGTAGCAATTCTTGATACTAATAATTTACTTTTTTATGGTATCAGATATTCATTTTACGAATAATTGTAAGACAGATCTATTTGACTAATATATGGCCTCTTAACAGGTACTATTATGGATTAGAGTCGTAATTTCTACAAATAATATTATTTAGAATAATTAATATTCCAAGCAATTTTCTTGAAATAAATATTTTGCATACAGCTAAATGGTTTCAAGTATCGGATTTAAAATTAATATAATTTTATTTATTTTATCATTTTTGCACACAGTTTTTATGATTTAACTTATTCCTACCAAATACTATTATTTGAACATGGAGTAATGACAAGGAAGGGATACTCTACATCTCTCCAAAACTCGAGAATCAGAGCCTCACCACCAGATACTGTTTAGTGTTATACTCAGGACATACACGTTTTAAGGGGTTGGATAAGCCTTCTGCAGGGTATACAGTCAGTGGTAATGTAAGGTCTGCAGTACGATGAGAAAAAAACGAGAAAATAACCGGCTAATTTTAATCTACACATCGTTATAAACTGGGGTTCGTAAATGTAACCAGTCGTCAACCTCTTGTCATAATGAACTAAAAACAAAGACCTAAGCAAAACGAAAATCAACGTAAAATGACCATTCTTATTTTCCGAGATCAAGTGACAACACTTTTTGATTACCCGAAACTATAACACATTTTCTGTGCTACTTGTAGAGAATGTTAAGAAAGAGATGTCAACATTATCTTGTTGCTGATGCATCGGGGATTTCGCCTTTAGAATGACAATTTAGTTTCTCTAAAAATTCTCATAATTGTACTCCATCAACAAAGTCCGCCTACGGTGTTAATCACTTAGGCGTCCCCGCAAGGAGTTTTTCTATTCGAATCGCGCCATTTTTTTGTCTTCTGTTGACTGCCTTAAGGCGAGCTTCTTTCCTTGCTTCAGTGCTAAAATGCTTAAGGCATCCAGCATGCACAGTTAAGGAGAAAATTCCTCGAGCGATATGCCTCTCCCCTACGAGAAGGGAATGAAAGAGTTCTTCTAGATTTTTTTTTTGTATTTATGGTTATCTTGGTTAATTAGACTGTTTGTAGTCTTTCACAAATCTGGTACCTTACGTCGACAAAATGAAATCCGTCGCCTGCACGAGGTATCTACTACCCCTGGCAAAAATTAGGGAATTGACAAACTTAGAAGAATATTCACCTTTGTTTTCTATTCAGCAGTAAATAACCTAATAGCAAGATAAGACTTAAAACAAGTTTTATTTGATAGCTGAACATTTTGATTTCATAGAATTAATTGTTTAAAATAAACTAGATTAGATGTTTATATCAATGATAAAATTTTTCCAGGCCATTTCAGAAAATATTAAATTGACAAAAAATCAGAATTAATTATTTCAATTTCAGTTCTTTTATTGAAGTCAGGTTTCTGTTCACTTAAGATATACACAAACGAATATTGAGGTTTGCAAGAATATTGTTTGAGTTAAATCAATTTACCTATTTGTGTATTTACTTAAACCCTTCCATGAATAGGATGTGATACAAAGGTACATAAGCCCTAACTATCGCTAGTTCGAATAAATTCAGTTCTATCCCTCGACTAGACTGGTTGCTTTCTAAGGCTAAAGAACCCAGTCTGCTCTACTATTTATCTATAGCTGATCTTAGCAATGTTGGGAATCTGTATGTCTCGATTTTTCTCTGATATCCCAATTTCACCGATCAAATAATTACAGCTTTTCTTCATCCAAAACACTTTGGAGGAGAATTAATCACCACATAGTAGCCAATAAAGCAAATGAATACTCACAGTTTGACATAGATTTTGTTTCTAACAAGGGACTATATCATGTGATTTACCCTAATATTCATACTAAAAATCAATATTTCGAGACAAATATAAGCAATTTAAGGAATGTTTTGATTATGGAATGTTTACAGATAACAGAGGAAGAACTGAATGAAATTAAGTTAACAGCGATAACATGTAATCCTTATTTTAAAAATTTATCTATAAGTAGTACATAATAAAGTAGGTAAAGTTGGTGAAGTGGTCTAGTGTCGTTTGCAACCGGGCAGCGAGGAAAGACTATCCCCTTTTTGCTAGCGTTAGACCAGGAATATTTTTGCTTAGGTGAAGCCTACACCTACCGCAAACTCCTAGATGCTTTAGCGCACTGATCTGAATACGCAGAGTTGGCGTGGACCAGTATCGAACCTAGAACCCCTAGATTAATTGGTAGGTGCTCTATCGACTGAGCTAAACGGCCCTTTAATTATATTCCGGCGTTTTATGCTATTTTTAGGATATACATAAAATATTCCGATGTTTTTTTAAACCTCAAAGAATTTGTTTTTGTGGGTGTTACTTAAAATCTGATTATAAAATGTAAAAATTCTAATGAAATTGTCATAAACATATATTACAAAATCTTTCAGTTTTCCAAAAATTAGAACATTTTCCGAACCATTGTGGTATTCCGTATTAAATAAGCATATACCTGAGGTAGAAAGCCATTTTAAAGATTGCTTCAAATTTCGGATGATGAATTTGCCAGCACAATTTTATCATTAATTCTTTGATAAAACTGTCAACTTCCAAACACCGTAACTTTTTTTCTCCAAAACGATACAACTAGATTTAAAAAAAGCATTTTTTACTCAAAACTTGAAGTTTAAAATATCCAATGTAAAACTAAAAATCTTCAAAGATAACAAATGTCTGGCCCAAGAACACAGGTTCCATTGTTCACAATATATTTAGTTTTTAGCAGTTGAATTATTCGTAGTGAAGAAATAAGTATTTTATCTACCGCAAACAAAAGTGGTAAATCTGAGATGCCTTCCGAAAGCGCTAAAGTGAATGATTCTTATATTTTTAGTTAATTCGGAATCTGTTTGATAAAGTTCATATTTTAGTTAATTTAGCAACGCATGTCGTCTTCTAAAAACTAGACTTCCTTTTTGCTGAACATTAGAAACGCGTGAGAAAATATAAGGTAAGTTACACAATTATATAAACAATATCAACGGTTTATTTGTATTAAAGTACCCTATTAAATTAAATCAATTAGACACATGGCATAGTGGATATAAGCGTTGTTTTTAAAGACAGTTCTAAGTGACAGTTATCTTTAGGCTGCAGGTTCAATCTTGGTCAAGGGCGACAGTAACATAAATAATTAACACAGCTTACACTTGTACCCAATCATGGTTAACGGAATGATAACAACCTACGCCCATTGATTAAATAAAGTATTAGGTTCGAAGTTCCGTGAAAGCTCCCGATTACGACAAGAAGTTTCCCGAGTCCAAGAGATGGTTTCCCAAGTTTGAGAAGGGAGTTCCGAGTTCGAGAAGGTTCCGAGTCCGACAAGAAATACATGAAGAAGGCCGGAGGAACATCGACCGAAACGTTGAGCAAATGACAATAAAGATGGGAACAACAGTCCGAATAATCCAAATTATACAAATTTCCATAGCTAGTGTTTTTAATACATTAGCGTTTGTTTTATTGGCACTTCATCGTAGGTCGTAAAAACTATGTTTTATGACACTGCTTAACTGGTTTAGCAGTAATATACATTCGGTTCTGGCACATTTCTAAAATTCTTTGAAAAAAAACGGTAAATATATAGATAGATAGAATGACAGATAGATTGAAAGAAATGTGGGTTACACTAGATAGATAGAATAAAAATGTGGTAGCACTATATATATAATATATATATATATATATATGTATATGGAGGAGGGGAGAGAGTGGGGTGAGATAGATTGATAACTTATTTTATATCTGAAAAAATCAAAAAATGTCTTTCGCAAATCGACGGTCATTTTAGAAAATGTGGAATAATGCCAATGTGTTTCTTTTCATTGCAGGAACTATTAAATCAAAATTCATTACTTGGTGCTTTTTGTAATTTAGAGTTTGTCGAAGATAGAATATATAGATAATGATGGATAGTAATTATAGATAGATAACATCTAAATATCTGATAAACCGAAAGAAGAAAGGCAAATGCCTATCCACGAGTATTCATCTCTGGGTATCTGCTATCTTACATCAATAAAAATAATACTTTTGCTTTCCTTTTTTTTTTCAAGAGAAATTCTGCATATGTTCATGATTCGTTCAACTGGTAGTGGGGCGTGTAATATATGTGTTTTCTCATGGAAACACGACTAACAGTCAGGGGGCCGAGGCTTGCTCGGAGTTGAACAGTATTGCTTCAGTTCATACGAAATAATATCTATACATGTGGGAAGAGAGGAATTATTAGGAAGGAACTGCAATGAAATATCGAAATAAATAGATAGATGAATAGATAAAGAAAGAGAAAAAGAAGAAATTAAGAATAACAATGACTCTGGATGGAAAGCCATTTTAAGTAAAAAGAAAACGAAAAATACAGAGACTGAAATTGAACGAAAAACTGAAAAGAGCAGACCAACAGAATAAATAAGATAAAACCACCCGGGATTGTATATTCTATGTTTGCTTCATATGTAATAATATATATATAATTATTATTATATATATTATATATATATATATATATAGAGAGAGAGAGAGCAGAGAGAAGAGAAGAGAGAGAGAGAGAGAGAGAAAATAGACTATGTTTTCCTGACAAGATAGGGACATACCATAACATATTTAATTAAATTTAGATTGTAATATATCGAATAGATATTAAACATTCTAGTATTCTATTTCTTTTTTTATTACTGTTTTAAAAAAATATAATCGCATTGAGACTGATAATGCCTCAAATTCTTTTTTCTACGTTTTGTGTTTCTTATTTCGTTAAAATTCTGGCTTCTTTTTCCTTTTCCTGTTTCATTGTGTTTTTCTCTCTTTTTGATTTATTTTCCTTTCAATTATTCCTATCTTCACTTTTGTCATTCCTATTTTTTTGCATTCTTGTTTTCATTCTTTTTCTTCCGTTATATTTTCTTTCTTTCTTCTTTCTTTCTTTCTTTCTTTCTTTATTTATTTATTCTTGATTCTCTTCTATTTACGTTATGCTTTTTTCTTTCTTTCTTCTTGCTTTCTCCTCTCTTATTTCTTTTCTTCTTATAAATTCCGTTTACAATTTCTTTCTTTCTTGTATCTCTTATCTTTCTTTCTTTCCGTTTCCTTCTTCTTTTCGTTCGCTATCTATTCTTTCTTTCTTGCCTTGCCTTATATCTGTTACTTTCTTTCTTTCTAGTTTCTCTCTGTATTTTTCATTGTTTTGTCTTAATTTCTTTTTTGTTTCTCTTTAATAGTTTCCGTTGTCCTTTTCTATCTTTTTCTTTCTTCTTTTTCTTTCTTTTCTTTCTTGTTTCCGTCAACAAAAGAAAGAAAGGGCACTGTTTGTAGAATTACCGCAGATAGACAATCTTTTGGTTGGAGAGAAAAAAAAAGAGAAAGAAAAAATACATGATTGAAACAAAAATAGAACCACTTGAAATGGAGAAAACAAGAAGCAGGAAATGTGGGCAACGACGGGAATTAATGCTGCTTTTTTTGCCAATTTATATGTTGCTATGGCAAATAGCTAATATTGACTGTGATTGGTCGAACGGACAAAGATTCAAATGCTTAGTCATCATTAAACTGGACGAACGAACGCAAATGAAGTTGTCTCAATTGCTTTTTTTTCTTTTCTTTTCATTATTATCAAGCTGTTTTCTTATTCTTAATAATTTTACTTCGGTTTTTATAAAGTAATAATGCATTTTTTTTTTATTGTTAATTGATTATTTTCTACGCCAGCTTTGTTCGGCTCAAGCGCCTGACCAACATGCAAGGAATAATAGAAAGTGATTTTGTTGCATCAGTTTACGTCAATGGGGGATGGGGTATGGCATTGAATTTTTTTTATAAGAAAGATATGGGCTTTTCTGTAGGCTCGAAACCCGGATTATTGGCGCCGTTGTGGAAATGCGCAACTATCAATCGGAACAAAAAACAAACACTTAATTGCCTGCTCGTTCATTAAAGGTTCATCATGTAAGTAAATATAAGCAAAGAGCTAAGTTTTTAAATCCTAGACGAGGGTTATTCTCGTGTAACTTAAGTTATATGCCGTTTGAGCGTAGGCCTGAAATCAATCCTCCCTGACTCCACCTTCTGAATTCCCAATTGATATATATATATTATATATATATATTATATATATATATATATATTATATTTATATATATATATATATTACTGGATCATTCAATAGACTAAAGTGAATTTTAATCTGGAGAAGTTGGCAAACTTTTTTTGAAATAAAGTAATTCTTTAATGATTAATCTATTTTTTTTATATATACATTTTTCTATTCACCACTATAAATGGGACATAAACAGGTACTACACTCGGTAAAGAGTGGACCCAGGGAGCAATGTGATGAAGGGGTCTTCACATTCCCCAGACCCTCCAGAACTGGAAGACTCACCATCAGAATTGGGACTTCAGCACCCCACCTAGACATATTATAAGAAGGGTTTGATCATGGTCATTCGATCGAGGGGCTCTCTCCGACGCCCCATGACTAAACTAAAGGTAAAAGTGTCTAATAAGTTCTTAGGTAATTAGGCGGGCTTTAGAGGGTATGGAATGTTATATTTTATATTAATGGTATTGGGCCAATTTGTTTAATAGTTCCTGTTTTTACATTACATACAAATATTACCTTAAATTCATTTTGTAAATCCGGAGTACGGTATCTAGGTACGTAATCGGCCAATGTATCTTAGTGGCAACTGTTAAAGTTGCAAACGTTTTTTCATAAAACAAGTTAAAAAACAAAACTGGGGTGAGTAAGTTAAGCATCTTTTCATATTCCGCACGCCACTAGAAGACAGGGCGCCAGCTAGGCACTTTCCCTTACTATGAACGATGTGCTTCTGTAAACGAGCCTTTTACTTTTCTGGTTGACACGGTTTTGTAGTAGTTGAACAACTGTGGTTATCTAACAAATAGACACACATCGTCTTTTTAAACACAGTGGACTCGTTGCAAGCCTGGTGACAACCACGTTGGGGTAGAACCATATTTAATCATTTTAGACACGCTCCCTTAAACACCCAGTTTAGTCGGTCACTTTGGTCTATCTAATTTATTTAATGTCTAACTAAAGGTGTCAAACTTTTAAACTGTCAGATTATGCCATACTATAAGAGCTTGTTCGAATAAGTGCCCAGATAACTCGATATTTGATGATAGCCATATACATGTCGATATCTGGGATTATAATTTGATTTATTATATATGATAATTTGTTATTGATTAAATATACATTATGGACTTTTATATAACATAATATTATGTGGGTTAATATATACCTTATAATCTTAGTATTATTTCATTATATATATTTAGGGCGGTTACACATGTCGTGTCGAGTGCGTATTGTCATTGTCACGTCTTCATAGTGTTTCTATAAATCTTTTTCCCGATAATCACTCTATTAGACTGCTCTAATTGCTCCTTAGGTATCTTTCTATTTGTATTATATACTATTATTCCTGTACATAGGATGTAGGGTAGAGACGAAAAGTGGACTGAGCACAGGTTTTCAACATACATGCTTGGAAGAGTGATGTCATCCAGTTCTGGAGGTCTGGCGCCGGCCATCGTACGGCAACTTTCTCTCGTGTTAATTTCACGGCATACTCAGGAGAGACAAGCTTATAATGATTAGGTCAACCTCAAATGAAATAAACTAACACCCAAATAGGAACTTGATTACCATATATAAATCTGTGTTGGCAGAATAACTACCATTTCTGTCTGACAGAACGCTAACCCAGTTATATATATTATACTATATATATATATATATATCTATATATATATATATCTTAATATATATATATATATATGAACAGCATTGTTCCGTTATATTTTTCTTTTTACTTGTTACCTTTTAAATGATATTATATATATACGTATATTATTTATATATATATATAATATATATATATAGTGTGTGTGTGTGTATGTGTGTGTGTGTGTGTGGTGTGGGTTATTTCTAGCCATTCGTTGAGTGCCTGTGTTAGGGGCATGTGACTTCTCACAGCAAATATATCTTGAAAGACCAATCGCTGTGAAAAATTAACTAGCTGTCTTTTCCAAGTAATCATTTCCACTAAGGCACCCACATAAGACTCAAAACCCCTGCAAACCCACACACTTTGTTTCCAGAAATTGAGAACGAGTTACTGCAATAGCTTTGCTGCTGAGGGTCTTTCGTAACAAGTCTTTAATAGATTTCTGTTATGAAATATCATTTGACAAGCTGGATCTTGCGTTGGAGAACAGACTGTTGTGACTGAATCAATCCATTAACAACATTGAAAAACAATTCAAAACACGGAAAAAATGTATTACTTTTTGTACAGGAATATAATAATAGGTCAACGCTCAGTACCTGGCGACAGTATGATTTAGCTTCGATTAGTAGTGACTCGTACTACGTATACTAATCACGTAACTAGTGTACGAATCTCGCGTATTCGTATCCTTACTATATGTTCTGTTGGACGAGTCCCTCGAACTTGTAGCGGAAATATATCTTCCCTTAAAACACAAACCCTACTGTCCAGCTGTAAAGTGTCAAGGAACTGAGAATGATACCTGCTTTAAGAATTGCCATTTCAGGCTGGGGCGTTCGCTTCTTTCTGTTTCAATCCATTTTAAAGCATCCATAGATTACAGTTTTCGCTTGAAGATGTGCCATCATCTGTCCCAGTTTCTTCTATCTATATCACTGTTTTTTGACGAAATCCTTTAAATATTTCTTAGGTATACTAGAACGTCTTACCTTGTCGCTCCTTCTAGAAAGCTACTTGGGTAACTGCGATCAATCGCATCTGCCTTA
>CM042148.1:4653629-4706129 GCA_023376005.1 Doryteuthis pealeii
GGTGGACTTTCCTATCGTTAAACCATAACTGAGGTGGGCAGTGAGGGATTCGCTTCCTCCCACGTTGTAACAGGCTATTAAGAAGGACATTTTATTGTGTTTTCTCGAGTGTTGATACTAGCCCAGCCTTGCTGCAAAGCTAACAAAGCTACCACTGACGATTGGAATTCTAAGCGGGGAGTCATACGTTTTCTTGCCTTTTAAAGGTTGACGGGGCTGATCACAATGTTCAATCTATTTTCCTCAAAGATCTTTTAATTAGCGAAACATGTCTTACGCCATTCTTTTCGATTTGATTGCTAATTTTTTCCAGGTTACTCAGGTCGATAATTGAGGATTCACCAAAATGGCCTTATGTTTTGAGCCGAAATGTGGACGTCCTATAGAACAGCTGAGGCCGAAAAATTTTGGAAACATGTTCCCATCGTTCTGACAACGTGACCAGCCCACAAAAGCTGATCTTTTGCAGTTAGGATTCCCAATGCCTACAATGTGTTTGGTGTTCCATAGTTGGTGCTTTAGATTTATCGAAGCATGCTTTTCTTTAAGCCATTCTGGAATGTATCCTTTGTCCATTTTTCCATCAAAAGTAGCTGTTGATCCATGATCAACAATTTTTAAATGCTTTTCTGTCAATTAAAAAGATGGATTTACAAGACGTTGGATTGCATTCTGCGGGCTGGTTAAATAGTTAAGTTTCTTTATACTGATGTAGTCCAAAAATCGCTTTGATATCCCAGAGAATTTGGATTGTCTTTCTAGGCTGTGTGCTAGATAGTTGTGCACTCTGTCTACAAAACAGAAGATCGCGCACTAGATGCAAGGGATTTTTTTGACATTGCTTTTTAAAAACCTTGCTGGATTGTACAAGGCCATCCACTTCTGTATATAGTATTCGACATTATTCCATTAATTTAGGATCTGGGAGAATGGCTTTCTCGGGTATAGCAAAAAAAAACCCAATGCAAATAGAAGTGAAAGCAAAACATAGACCTTGTACGTTTAAGAGGAAAGTGCTGCGATTGCTCACTAACCTATCTCACAGAAGCCCACATTCCCTTTCATTCGCAAAGACGATTTATACGAAGCGTTTTTCTGAAACACCTATCGACAACACTTCCCACTTGGAGAATTTGGAGACACAGTGGTCGAACGCTTTTGGAACGCGGCGAAAACCATAAAATGTCTTGTTTTTTCTTTCGACCCTTTTCAGGCGACTGTCGAAGACATAAATGCATTATTACCGTTCCAATGCGAAACCACCACTGAGTTTATGGTAGTGTTGATTTCGAGAAAAAAGTCATAAGCCGTTAAGGATGATACGACCCAAGGATTTTTGCCAGCAAGCGAAGGAAGAGATATTCCTGTCATGCGTCCATAACTTGTTGCGGGACTTCCCTCCTGTCCCACCACCAAGATTGAAGAATTTGCAGAGGCAGCGTGTCAAAGATTTGGTTCCGCATTTGTACAGATTCAGCTTGAAATTCCATCTTTCGCCAGGTAGTTTTCCGTTTGAACGTTTGGTTGATAGCTCAGGTATTTTGACGGGTAGCAGAGAGGGATTTTACAAACAGGTCTCTGGGAGTTTTGTCTACTACATGACCTGTAGAAAGAAGATTCTGGAATTCAGGTTCTGTTATGTTCCGCAAAACATTTACCATATATTCTGTCAGTCAAAAGAGTGTTATCCAATGCTGATTTGGTGATAGACATTTTTGGGAATTGGACGAAAAACACCCCTCATATTTTGATGGTCATGGTAACCAGGCAATTCTCCTCAGTGCTCCAGGGCTCTTCTGAGTATTCTAACCGATCTTAAACCGTGCAGTAGTTGATTGTTCTCGATTCCTCCTCTTGATTTCCGATTCACTTAAATTAATTTTTCCAGATGTTTGGGACCGTTCAAAGGCACCAATTACAATTGGTACCACCTTCAAATGTTTCACAGTTTTCTCAGTCTCTTGCAAGGTCTAAGTATTTATCTATCATTTTGCTTTTTTCAATTTTACTCGGTGGTCGGTCGAAGGACCCTAAAAATCCACGAAGATGACAAGC
This sequence comes from Doryteuthis pealeii, assembly GCA_023376005.1. NCBI lineage: Eukaryota > Metazoa > Mollusca > Cephalopoda > Myopsida > Loliginidae > Doryteuthis > Doryteuthis pealeii. The sequence continues at coordinate 4,655,685 of CM042148.1, forward strand.
TGCCTTCTTGTTGGTCAATCAATAACTGGTCTTCCTGCCGGGATTTAGGCGAATCGTCCTTGTTCTTTCGAAGTCCCAGATAATTTTATGCGTCTCATTTTTCCAGGACAGGTTCAGCTTGTGCATATACCATTATTGTTTGGTGAAGAATTTCTTGGCACAATTCCCAATGTATTACTTTCCCACCGAGTTCAAGCCTTAGTCTCTGGTGCAGTTGCTACAATTATTATATGGGGATAGCCCTTTTTCTCTCTATCTCTACACATTCTGCCACTGGCTACTGCTGTTGCCAATCTATTTTGCCTTTAAGTTTGTTCTTATGCATTTTGTCTGGGATTATAAGAGAATTCAGTTTTCTCTCTTGGGCCCAGCCCCAGTCAATGTTTCTGATATCTCTTGAGTCAAAAAAATAATAAATAATATAAAATAATAATAATAATAATAAAATATTTATTATTAACCCTTTTTGAGTTTTCACCATGCAACAACAGGAGTCTGAGTGCCCTCACAAGCCCAGGTCTCCAGGACTCTTTGAGTTATTCTGGAGATTGCAGCAGTGCAGGTGTGTGTGTTTCTGAATGGTTTCAATCCTTTCCTCTGATATCCAAAACTTTCCAACCCTTTTAATGCTTTTGGGACTGTTCCAAGTGCACCAACTACAATGGTATAACTTTCACTTCATATTCCATAACTTTTTTTCGTTCCGGCAAGGTCCAGATTATTTGTCAATTTTTTCATTTTCCTTTAACTTCACCCTTGGATCCGCTGGCACTGCAAAATCCACCAGTTGACAAGTTTCTTTTCTTTTTTTGTTAATCAACCACTAGGTCTGGTCTTTCTTGCTGGGATAAGGTGATCCGTTTTAATTTTCAAGTCCCAGAGATTTTGTTAGGCGTTTCGTTCTGCAAGAAACAGATTCTTGGTTTATGCATATACCATTTTGTTGTGTGGTCAAAATTTAATTTCTGCATAATTCCCAGTGGATCACCTTCCCAACCCAGTCGTGTCTAGTTTTGTATTCTTCGTTGTGCTAGTTTGGCTACATTCGCAGAGTATATGGTTAACGTCTCATCTCTATTACCGCAAAGTCTACATTTTACTATTTTGTTGGGTCTTATCAATTTTCGCTTTGATTTGTAGTTTGTCCTTATGGGCATTATTTTGTGCAGCAATTATAAGTGATTTCTGTTTTCTCTTTTGAGGTTTCCCTTTCTTAACCATGTCCAAGTCTTTTGATGTGCAACCTCATCTATTTTGTCGTTTGGAAGCGTCCATATAATTGTTTTCTTCCCATTTTTGTTTTCTAAGTTTCTTTTGTTCGTTTTTGTTTGTCCATCTGCCGTTTCTACTATTGGTTTGGTCCGCCATAAGTAATTTGTCTTTGCTTCTTCCTTGTTAATCTTCAAGTTGTGGATTGTGGTTTTCTACGCATTCCTTCATGTTGGCAAGCCTCTTCCCCTTCCTTTCTTGACACATACAAATTCTATCTCCTATTTATCTCTAGGGTGGAGAGCCTTGTGCAGGTCTAATTTTCCGTCCTTTGGTCTTATCTGTCTGGTTCTTCTTTTGTCCAATTTTTAAGAATTTGGTCCTGAGATCTTATAATGGGGCAGCCCAGGTATTTTAATTTCCTTTGACAGATTTCTGCTGTTGAGTTTTCGTTTCTAGAAGTTTTCTAGTTTCCTGAGATATTCTTTTTTAAAACTTTTCCTTTCCATTTTTTGCTTGCATGATATTGGTCCGCTTTCCAAAATTCCTAAGTATTTGTAGCTTTCATTTTTTCACAAGAGATTTCTATAGTTTTCCTGATTTGGGTAGTTGTATTCCATTTAATAGTTTTTTCTTCCCACCCCTTTTTAACAAGCATTAGCACATTTTTCGATTCCAAATTTCCACCCTATATCCTGGCTATAATCTAATAGTTTGTACTAGGCTCTCCAATTCTTTTTCATTTTTTTTGCAAAAATTTTTAATGTCATCCATGTACATTAAGGTGGTTTCTTTTGAGTTTTCAATTTCCAGTGTTAGCTGATGGTCTTTTTCACTGGGGCGAGTGACAATATTATTATTATTATTATTATTATTTATTTTGCTCCATGTCAATTCTCTTCACATCCTCCTTAGCCTGTGTTTTCACTTGGAGTGTGAGTGACAGTAAGTCCCTAGATCTTCCGGTAATCTAACCGATTTTTATCAATGCTGGTTGTTTAGGATGATCTCCATTTCTTCCCAGATTTTCCAATTTCATTCGAGACTCTTTTCTAAACCCATGTTGGATCTTCCAAGGCTCCACTTTACAATCTGTACGATATTTACCTTCGATCTACAAAGTTTCTTTTTCAGTTCTATCGTCCAAATATCTTATATATCTTTTTTGTTTTCTTCAGTGCACTCCTGTGATCGACTGTGAACACAATTATCCACGACATTGATAAGTTCTTTCATTTTGGTAACATTATGGTTTTGGTCGTTTTCTTTTATGACTTATCCACACTAGCCTTAGATTGTGGTCTTTTTATCGGGAGTCTAAATGACGGTAATGGTCTCTTCAGGTCTCCCAGGACTCTTTTTCTGGTTTTTAAGCCGGATATTAGCAATGGTCTTTGAATTCCTTGATTTGCAAATTCCTCGCGTTTCCTTTCCAGGTTTGCGTCCATTTCCAAAGCACCACTTCAATCGGTTATTCACGCATCTTCAATTTCCACGTTTTTCAGTCTCTGGCAAGATCCAAATTAGTCATTCTTTTCGTTTCTTTTTCGCCCTGGGGTTCTTTTGACTTGGAAATTAACTGGAAACATCTTGTTAATTAACTCTAGGTCTGGTCTGCATGAATGCATGCCTTCATTTTACAGAACGTCTTCAGGTTTTTTATGCACATAACATTTATATATGGTCATGGAAATTAATTTCTTTGCACAATTCCGATATATTCAGTTTCCGTAACCAGACGTACTTAGTCTTTTGCCATCCTTTTTGTACTAGTTTCTTGTATTCATCATAATATGAATTGAAGCGGCTACCCAGCGTCGAACTTGGGTAGAGGGGAAACCCTTTAGTGTTATTGATTTGTTTACTTTGAGATGTACAAATGATGGACATTTTAAGTAGATGTCAATTGCTCTTTCTATGTATATTTGCAATTTTTTAGATATTTTTCACATATAAATCAATTCTTCATAATTTTTTGACACAAAGCAAGGAACTGGTGATATTTCTTTGTGTTATACTATATTTTACTTTGTCATTATGTTTTTTTTCGTAGTTTCATCCATTCCATCCATCCATACAACACACCAACATCCCTTTTATTATATGTTTATAGATTAAACCGTTTTCCGTCTTTATCTTTCCCTCACATCTGGGACACTTTGCTTATCTATTTTCGCTTTGATATAGTTTTGTTCCTGTTGTTGTTCTTTATGAGAAGAGATGTCCTCTTCTTGCCCATGTTCCAGGTTCTTCTCATGCTGCAATATTCTCTCTAATTTGTCGCTTGAAGTATTGAAGATTTTTGTACATTTTTAGATATCTAATTTATTCAAGTTTGCAGGACCATTATCATAGGCTTCCTCCTATAATTCAATCCATTTCCATAGTTACATCGTCTCGTTTTAACATCTTATGCGGATTCTATATTAGAGTATGTTTCATTCTTTTTTCCTTTTTTCCCTTGTGGTATCATTTCTGTTCTTTAGAAAAGTCTGCGGCAATGAAGCGATTAATATATGCCCATCTTTTATTTAGCAGTTAGACACGTTTATCAGCTTGCTGGGAATGGTTTTCGTTTTTTAATTTTCCTAAAACTTTTGAGTCTTGTTTCTGAACGAGACCACGAAGTATGTCGGCTTAAGCCTTTGCTATACATACCTCCTCTCCTGTTTTGAATCTCCCGTCGAGCCATCACACCGTACCTCTCAGTATGTATAGTGGGTCACAGAATCCATTGAAGTCGGCCAACAATTACCTTCTTTACGACATTAAAACACAGTTTGCCATGACCTACAGCAGACTCTATTGAATTTTCGCGGGCTTGAGCCAAAAGGAAAGCCGTCGACACGTGATTGTTGTTTGGCTTCTGTGCAATCGGGCCCATCGTTCAGAACCTTCTTCGGGGAAAACTCAGGAACCAAAACTGCAAAGATTATCCAGAGTTATCCACCGATTTTTTCCCCGCAGGGATTTGATCATTCTGCGTTTTGGATAAAGATGATCCGCCAACTTCTTTATTGGTGAGAATTTTAGTACGACCAGCTGCAAACTCCTGAAACCCTCGCAGACGTTTTTTTAAAATGCATGACATGACTACCTTATATATTTCGGTTAATTGGCTTAAAGAATTCAATCAGTTTAATGTCATTTGCCGTAAAAAATTTAAATAAATTAAAAACATTAATTTGGCGGGATTTTCTCGATCGGAAACTCCATGGAAAACGACTGCTTAGGCCAAAACTCAACGGGCAAACGAGGTTGGCAAGGCGCATGCTTGTCTTAATGAACAACAAAAGGAACAGTATTGCCAATAGCCTGCACCCCAAAACTTTGGAGAAACCTTACATTGGAAACACGTATATATATATTATTATATTATAATATAATATTATAATTATATATTATGTGTGTGTGTGTGTGTGTGTGTTGTGTGTGTGAGTGAAGTAGTGTTTATTGTGTGTACACGTTATTTTGTGCGTACGAGGTATTCGTAACTTTTTCATTGTACTTTTGTTTTGTTTCCGGAAGTGATGAGTTCAATTGGAATACAATGATTGGGTCAAAGGGCCCTATTTACTATTGACCTGGGCCAGCTGACAGAAATTAATCTTAACTATTTAATGGTGTCTCTGTCTATTCTATTCTGGCTCCCCAGGGATGTAAGGGAAAACAAACCCTGTACAAAACAAACAAAACTTTTCTAGGATAGAGTTTTCATGAGGGATACAATGTAGATGTATTATACCCCTTAAATTCATTTGGATTAGTATGTACCACTGTTGTTAGTATTAGAAAATAGTAAAACAAATAAATAGGCTTAGGGGAAATAACTTTCAATAATTTTGCAAATGATGATTTCCATTTATTGAGCCTTCTGTCATTAGGAACCAGTTGCATAAATTGTTTATTATGCCTCTGTACCCAAGAGTAGATATTAGTGTTATTTTGGTAATAGGAGTTAATAGGCACAGACACGTGAACATTATCATGAAAATTAGATCGAACGATAGGTACTGCTAGTCAAATTTTATGGAGCCAATATGAGGTTTTAAAAAGTGTATACTTATAATTAGGCGCATAACCATTATAAACCCGCCGGGTACATACAACCATGTCTCTTAATTATATATTTTGCACTTTAAACTTACCCAATTATCACGGCAAAACTTATTGACCACTCAATTATTAATAATCAGTTATAATATTCTTTGAACTTGAATGCAACTACTAGCAACTTACTAGAAACAAAATGGATAAGTCAATGTTATGGTGACTCCCGTTAGTGTAATAATAGACTTCATTTCGCGGGCCATTACATTTTGGTGTGCGTTCGGTCTCAACGGAGTTTTCCACACTCTTGTGGGTTTGTGTCCAGACAAAAGAAAAGCTTTATTAAATCCTATAATAATAAAAAAATAATCCACTGCTGTATGGTGGTTGTCAGGAGGATTTTATCGCATTCAAAATTTCCAATGCTTATGGTCAATCTACTTTCCACTACATAGTTTTGCTTCATCGGACACACAGGCATCAGAATACTTACGTTATTTGCCGTTTTACGAAGTAGTCATCATTTAAATAATGAACAGGCTTCATCGCTGCCTAATTAAAGTTGGATTACAATACTTTGTGTAAACGTTATCTACTGTGATTCACTAACCACTACGTTGCGTAGGACGATACGTAATGCAAACGTATACAAGGCAATTGCTCGTTTCGGCGAGGGACGCGACTGTTGGGCTTAACAAAAACAAATTCCTAGCAGTTTGCTTCGGACCTTTCTTCTTCTGTTGGTCAGGGGATATCTAGTTACGTGGGCAGAGAAGGAGAAAAAAATCAGTTGGGACACGCGTCGCCGTCATGGTAAATTGACTTACGTCAAACAGATAATCATTCTCTCTGTTTCTCGTCTTTTGCTGGGGTGAAACTACTTTTCTGTTTTGGTTTTAATCCTAACAGCGGACCTTCACATCCATTCACAAAGTCTTTTCTTTATGACGAAGTTCTTAGAGTTTTTTAGGAGTTTTCTTTTCTTAATTCAATTTATTTTCTCAGAGAGAGAGGAGAGAGAGAGAGAGAGAGAGAGAGAGAGAGGAGAAGAGAGAGAGAGAGGCAAATCTCATTCAGTTTCGATTCTCTATTTCTTGCCTTAAGTTTTGCTTGTTGTTGTTCTCGTTAAGTCCGATTAAGCGATCTAACTGTCCTTCGCCTCTTATTAACTTAATTCCGACCCCAAGTACCAGCCGTTAAGCCCCAAAAATACAAACTGGAACCCGATGCATACAAACGACTTGCTTTCCAAACTGCTCTCTCGCCTCTTATGGCAAAGCTGTCTTTTACGCCTTTTCGTTCACAAGTTTCAAGAAGATCTGAACAATTTCCGAAGGACGTGGTAATATCTTGGTCCACTTCTAAACCACCTAGTCACCCAGATCAAAGGGGAGAGTAAGCCCCTTTTTTAGTGGTTCGTCAAGGCCTGATTTTGGCCGAATCTATTTATGCAAGAAAACTTAAGGTCTTTATTTTTTGTTTATTTCAAGCTTAGTAATGGGGATTTAATTATCTCTCTCAATCAAAATTTTTTTCTCTTATCATTTCTAACTTATCTTCGTATATCAACTTTTTAGGCTTTTGAAAACACCTGCCTAGCCAATATCCATTCCTCTTTGCTTGACCCTAAGATGTCACCCATTTCGATACTTAAATATATATATATAATTATATATTAATATATATAGATATATTATTATATATATATATTAATTCCTCAGCATGATTAGGATGTGACAAAGGTCCAATTTTCAAAGCGGAGTTTAACAGGTTTGAATTTCATTAGTTTTCCTCTCCTAAACTGGTTGCCTTAAGATTAAAATTGCCCTCTCTCCCTTCTATTTACCCATAGCTGGAGGGAAAAATAGTTGGGATTGTATTACCTTTCCTTAAGGGTATTAACGCTATGTTAACTGTAAAACTCCTCGGCAAAAGAATTTTTGGAAACTTGGTCTCGCCGTGTCATTTTCCTTTGAATACAGTGTGAGCTCATTTACTACTAAATATTCAAATCCATGCTCTAGTTCTCTTACTTACTTAACTTATGGCAAAACCTGCCACGGGTTCTTAGACTGTCACTGTATTCGCTGTTTCCTAAAGCGGTTATCCATCTAAACATTGAAACTAAACTGATCTCTGCTTAATTTTGAAATGTATAGAACAATCTATCATTGATAAGCTTCGTCCGAACACAGAACTCGGATAGTTCCAGTTTGGCGCTGTTCCTTTCGTTGGGAGAGGTGTTCAATGCCTCTCTACTGTTTGCTTATCTTAAGAAAATGCATTATTAGGGCGATGCCGATTTCACAAAATGCCGAGGAAACTATTTTTTAAATAGTGGATTATACTAAATAGTTTGGCCAGAATAAGATTTTTGAAGTGGAAACGCCTTTTAAACAAATAGAATGCTCAGCCAGTCTTATAGATGGAATTTTTTAAGAAATTGCCTATAAAATGAATAGGACAAGAATCCGGCTATAATCAAGCAGTCCCCAAAAAAACATGGGGAAAAGGACAGTTCAAAGTGGTGATTAACAAACAATCGAGATTCATCCCGAACCACATACTGCTAAAAATCTGCTTGGATACTTATAAGGAGTCCTGATTATCTGAAGGTACTTTGCTGTCATTCAGACTCCAATGAAGGACTACCAGTTAGAATTTGTGTAAATCCCACAACTCCGCAAGGAGTAAGATAGTTGAAAAGATAGATTGAATACGTATATGTTACCATAGAACTAAAAAAAAAATTATGTTAACATGAAAGGTGACGGTGATACCATTTGTAGTTTGAGCACTGGGAAGGTTTGAAAAGGTCTGGAAAAATACAGGCGGAAGTGGAGATCAAGTTTTGAAAATTAAGTTTTTAAATTAGCAAGAAAACTTAGAAGATTTCGTTGTGGAGCTTGCTGTCAGAACTTCAGATAAAAAACCACCAGTTAAAACTAAAAGTGATAACATTTGCAAGTATAAGAAAGAATCAACACTATTCCAGAGCAGAGCATTGTTTTAAATAGGCTAGGATTACTTAAAAGAGTCCTGGGAGGACCTGAGTAGAGGTTTACTTTACGCTAATACTTTTGAAAACAACCACTAGTTAAAACCTTAATCAGCGTCGCAGAGAATAGAAAAACTGTTGAATATGACGGTGAAAGTGATACCAATTAGTTTGTTGGTGTAATTGGACTGGTCCCCAACAGCTAGAAAAAAAACTAAGGAACTGGAAAATCAGAGGCGAGAATTGAGGACCACCCAGAAAACAGCTTTGTTAAAATTCAGCTGGGATACTCAGGAGAATCCTGGGAAGACCTGAGGAGGAGTTGTTGTCACTCAAACTCTAGTGAATACCATTCAACGCTTGTGTTGAAAAAAACTTACTACTAAACTTACTACTTACTACTACTTACTACTAATAATAATAATAATAATCTTCTAGTGAACTGAAAAAACTGGGAATATGCTGATGCGGTGATACCAATCATAGGTGGAACCAGTCGCCAATAACATTGGAAAAGAGGACTCGATGAACTGGAGATCAGAGGAATAAGGAAAAACATCCAATTACAGCACTGCTAAAATTCGTCTAGAATACTTAGAAAAATCCTGGAACTTGAAGAAGACTTACTGTCACTCAGGCCCCGTGTAAAGAAATACCAGTTAAAATTGACTTTGAGATAAATACGGATCACTCTATCCCAGCAGGAGACCAGACCTAGTTGTTGATTAACAAAAACAAAAAAAAAAAGAAAAAAAGAGAGGACGAGTCAACTGGACTTTTGTGGTCCCAGCAGAATTCACCAGGGTTAAAGCTGAAAAGAAAATGAAAAGAAGGATAAAAACTGGAACATGAGAGTGAAAGTGATACCAATTGTAGTTGGTTGCACTTTGGAACCGTCCCAATAAACTTGGAAAAAAAAGACTGGGGGATCAGGAAATCAGAGGAAGAATTTGAAACCATTAAGACTACTGCACTGCTCAATCGGCTATAAATACCCAGAAGAGTCCTGGAGACCTGAGGAGGATTTGTTGTCCTCAGGACTCCAGTGAAATACTACAGCTAACGCTTGATACGAAAAATTCAAAAGGAGCGAATTAATAATAATAATAATAATAATAATAATAAAAAAATTAATAATAATAAAAATCGAACCTCATCAATTTCTCCTCAATTACATTTTTAACCTTTTTTTTCTTTTATTTTTCTTTTAGTTCTTTCTAATGACCATTAAACTCACCGTTTTCTTCTTATCGTACTTGTTTTTATTTGTTTTTTTTTTGTCCTTTTTCCCGATGATATATTTCTTTAGTTTTCATCTAATATTTTTTTTAAATTTCTTTTTCTCTCCATTTCTGTTCTATTATATATTATAATTTTGTTATCCCGAACTGAAATACATTTTCTTGAAGTCTAAATCGATCATTGATATGTATCGTTGAACCTTGCCTACATTTGTAGGCGGTTGACGCGTTGTTCAGCAGTAAGATTCTTTGTCCAAAATTTAATAAACCGCACTCGTTCGGTTCGCCAATCATTACATCAGATATTGGAGGCCCCGCTGGCTCATTGTATTAAATCTCACACTTCAATTGCGCAAAAGTTCATAGAAACGAACGTTAATAATAATAATAATAATAATAATAATAATAATAATACGACTAAAGTTCATTATTATTAAAAAATATATTCTTAATCGCATAAGTACTCAATGAGGTTTGAATAACCGTTCCTTCATTATAAAGCAAGAGGTTACACACACACCACCCACACACAAACACGCCACGCAAGCACACACACCACACACAACACACACACACACACACACACACACATATATAATATATAATATATATATGTGTGTGAGAGTTTCCTATCCCTAGACGGAATGAGCTACCCAGACAACAGAACCCAGTCTGTCCTATTATGGGAGAAAAAACTCTCTGAGGAAGAAGAGAAGAATTACTGTATTTTTACAAAAATGAAATAGCAAACAGGATTTTGAACTGCATTCGGTTATTTGATTTTCTACGCGATATATATATATATATATATATATATATATATATATATATATATATTATATATGAACAACATTTTCCTAGTACAGGGAAAATTTATAGAGTTACTAAAGTAGTGTAATTCATATGTATGTTGAGAGATCATACCAGGTTACGAGATTGGTAGAAATAAAATAATATTTTATACGAAATAAAATATAAAAATTGGGGGTGTTATTGAAAAATACGAAGGCCTTTTCGACGTTTCTTTTTAAGTTATAAATCAACCGGCGACGGAATATTATATATAATATATATAGTTTTTAAAACCATTTTCTATAAAGGAGAATGTGCTTCAATACCGGCTGTTAGTGCAGGGATTAAAAGTTTAAGAAAAAATAGCATAAACATAAAGTTATCGGGCACCTGCTACCTGTCAGCTTCTCGCCTATGGCCAATTTTTCAAAACCACGATTACGCTACTCCACTTATTATGTGGTGTATGTTGTGTGCGTGTGTGGTATGTGTTGGTGTGTGTGCTCTATCAGCCATATTGAGCTCACTTTACTTATGAATTATTCAATATATATTATATATATATATAGAGAGAGAGGATAGATAGAGATAGATAGAGAGAGAAGAGAGAGAGAGAGAGAGAGAGAGAGAGAGAGAGAGAGAGAGCAGAGAGGAGGGAGAAATTCAAGGAAAAAAAAAAGTGAGAGAGGCAGAGAGAAGTCAGCGTGACAGAAAAAAGAGGAAAGAAGGAGGGTTATTGTGTCACCCACTTCGTTCTTTTCTATTGGTTAATAAGATATTTTATGGTTAGGTAACACAGGCATGAAAATAAGAACCTTTAATATGTTAAATGTGTTGCATTTTCTTTTTTCTCAATATTGATTCCCTAGAGAATTTTCTAAATATTGTTGGATTGTTACGGTGACTTCGATTTTGATCCTTGTATTCCTACTTCAGCACATCTGCTATTTTTACTGTCCAAATACCTTTGGTTATAAAAGGAAGGCCGATTTGTTGTGTGTCAATGGTAACGTTCTTGATCGTTAAGTCTTCGTTTTTTAGTCCTTCCGCTGATTCCATCAATTTCTTTCGGGTCATTTTTTGGGAATTTGGGCTGGGAGGTTCAATGGTCCATATGTGAAATAGTCCAGCATTGGACACTATTTTACATTAACACAAAAAGGGAAGATGGCCTTGAATGAGGGTAAGCGCGTAATTCTTTTATAGAATACCACTGATTTTTCATTAGATTTTGTCCTCTTTTTTTTTTTTTTGGTTATGTGCAAACCAGTTTCCAGCACCTCATCTTTTAAACCTAAACGTTAAAAGAAAAGAAAAAAAATATTTGTTTTTTATTTTTTATTTTTATTTTATTTTTGTGTAAATAAAAACGTTGAAGATTTGCACACGCCCAACTATTTTCCCCGGATTTAAAAAAAATCGATAAATGTCATTGTTATTTTATTTTTTCATTTTCTTACACAAATTGCAATAAAAATACCCGGGGTAGCTTGGGATTTATTATTTTGAAAATGATAAATTGCATTTTTTAAATCGGGAAATAGTTGGCGTGTGCAAATCTTCACAAGTTTTTATTTACCAACAAAAATAAATAAAAATTAAAAATAAAAAACAAATATTTTTTTTCTTTTCTTTTTTAACGTTTAGGTTAAAAGATGAGGTTGCTGGAAACTGGTTGCACATAACAAAAAAAAAAAAAATGAGACAAAATCTAATGAAAATATGCAAGTGTATTCTATAAAGGAATTACGCGCTACCCTCATTCAAGATTCCTTCCCTTTGTGTTAATTGTATAGTGTTCAAGCTGGGGACAATATTTTCACAATTTATGGACATTGAACCTCCCAGCCCAAAATTTCCAAAAATTTGACCCGAAAAGGAATTGATGGGGAAATCAAGCCGAAGGACTAAAAAACGAAGGACTAAACGATCAAGAACGTTTACCATTAGACAACACAAACAAATCGGCCTTTCTTTTATAACCAAGGTATTTGGACAGTAAAATAAGCAGATGTGCTGAAAGTAGGGATCAAGGATTCAAAATCGAGTCAACCGTAACAACCAAACAATATTTAGATCTCTAGGGATCATTTGAGAAGAAAAGAAAATGCAAAACCACATTTACATATATTAAAGGTTATCTATTTTCATGTTCCTGTGTACCATAACAAATAATAAATATCTTTTATTAACCAATAGAAAGAACGAGTTGGGTTGACACTATACCCTCCTCTTTCTCTTTTTCTGTCACGCTGACTTCCTCTCTGCCTTCTCTCACTTTCTTTTCTTGATTTTCTTCTCTCTCTTCTTCCTCTTCTCCTCTCTTCTCCTTCCTCTCTTCTCTTCTCCTCTCTCTCTCTCTCTCTATCTATCTATCTATCTCTCTCTTCTATATATATATATAATTATATATTGATATATTCATAAGTAAAGTGAGCTCAATATGGCGTGATAGAGCACACAACACACACATACACACACACGCACAACACACATACACCACCATATAAGTGAGAGTAGCGTAATTCGTGGTTTGAAAATTGCATAGCGAGAAGGCTGACAGCGTAGCAGGTGCCGATACTTTTATGTTTATTGCTACTAACTTTTATCCTTGCCACTACCAGCCGGTTATTGAAGCACATTCTTCCTTTATACGAAAATGGTTTTAAACTATATATATGATATATATATTCGTCGCCGGTGATTATTACTTAAAAAAAAGAACCGGTCCGAAAAGCCTTTTCGTATTTTCATACCACCCCAATTTTATATTTTTATTTTCGTAATAAAATATTATTTTATTCTACCATCTCGTAACCTGTATTGATCTCTCAAACATACATATGATTACACTACTTTTTTAGTACTCTATAAATTTTCCTGTACTAGGACATGTGTTCATATATATATATATATAATATAGTATATATATATATATATATATATATATATCGCTAGAAAAATCAAATAACGATGGCCAGTTTTCAAATCCTTGTTTGCTATTTTTCATTTGTAAAATTACAGTAATTCTTTCTCTTCTTCCTCAAGAGAGTTTTTCTCCATAATAGGACCCAGACTGGGTTTCTGTTTGGTCTGGGGTAGCTCATTTCCGTCTAGGGATAGGAAAAACTCTACTACACACATATATATATATATTATATATATATGTGGTGTGTGTTGTGTGTTGTGTGTGTGGTGGTGTGTGTGCTTGCGGCGTGTTTTGTGTATGGGTGTGTGTGTTCTAACCTCTTGCTTTATATAGAAGGACCGTTATTTCAAACTCATTGAGTACTTTAGTGCGATTAGGAATCATATTTTTATAATAATGAACTTTAGTTCGTATTATTATTATTATTATTATTATTATTTATTATTATTAACGTTCGTTTCTATGAACTTTTGCGTCAATTTAGAAGTGTTGTGAGATGTAATTACATGAGCCAGGCGGGCCTCCATATCTGATGTTAATGATTGCGAAACGACGAGTTGGCGGTTTATTAATTTTGGACAAAGATTCTTACTGGCGGGAACAACGCTCAACCGCTACAAATGTAGGCAAGGTCAACGATACATATTCAATGATCGATTTTTAGACTTCAGAAAATGTATTTCAGTTTCGGGGATAACAAAAAATATATATATAATAGAAAACAGAAATGGGAGAGAAATGAAATTTAAAAAAAATATATAGATGAAAACTTAAAGAAATATATCATCGGGAAAAAAGACCAAAAAAAAACAAATAAAAACAAGTACGATAAAGAAAACGGTGACGTTTAATGGTCATCTAGAAAGACTAAAAGAAAATAAAGAAAAAAGGTTAAAATGTTAATTGAGGAGGAAATTGAATGAGTGTTTCGTTTTTTATTATTATTATTATTTATTATTATTATTATTATATTTTATTATTCGCTTCCTTTTTGAATTTTTCGTTTATCAGCGTTTAGCTGGATTAGTATTTTTCACTGGAGTCTGAGAGGAAACAAATTCTCCTTCAGGTCTCCAGGACTCTCTGGGTATTATAGCCGATTTGCAGCAGATGCAGTAGTCTGAATGGTTTCAATTCTTCCTCTGAATTCCTGATCCCCCCAGTTCTTTTTTTCCAAGTTTATTGGACCGTTCCAAGTGCACCAACTTACAATTTTGGTATCACTTTCACTTCTCATGTTCCACAGTTTTAATCCTTAACTTTTCCATTTTTTTTCAGCTTTACCCTTGTGATCTGCTGGGGACCACAAAGTCCAGTTGACTCGTTCTCTTTTTTTTTCTTTTTTTTTTTTGTTTTTTGTTAATCAACACTAGGTCTGGTCTCCCTGGCTGGGATAGGAGTGATCCGTATTTATCTCAAAGTCAATTTTTAACTGGTATTTTCTTTACACTGGGGCCTGAGTGACAGTAAGTCTCTTCAAGTTTCCAGGATTTTTCTAAAGTATTCTAGACGATTTTAGCAGTGCTGTAATTTGGATGTTTTTTCCTTATTCCTCTGATCTCCAGTTCATCGAGTCTCTTTTCCATGTTCTTGGCGACTGTTCCACCTATGATTGGTATCACCGTCATCAGCATATTCCAGTTTTTCAGTTCACTAGAAAGATTATTATTATTATTATTAGTAGTAGTAGTAGTAGTAGTAGTAGTAGTAGTAGTTTTTCACACCAGCGTTGATGGTATTTCACTAGAGTTTGAGTGACAACAACTCTTCCTCAGGTTTCCAGGATTCTCCTGAGTATCCCAGCTGATTTTAACAAAGCTGTTTTTCTGGTGGTCTCAAATTCTCCCTCTGATTTTCAGTTCCTTTTAGTTTTTTCTAAGCTGTTGGGGACCAGTCCAATTACACCAAACAACTATTGGTATCACTTTCACCGTCATATTCCACAGTTTTTTCTATTCTCTAGCGACGCTGATTAGTTTTAACTAGTGGTTGTTCACAAAAGTATTAGCGTAAAGTACGTCTACTCAGGTCTCCAGGACTCTTTTTAAGTATCCTAGCCTATTTAAACAATGCTCTGCTCTGGATAGTGTTGATTCTTTCTTATACTTGCAAATGTTCACTTTAGTTTTAACTGGTGGTTTTTATCGAAGTCTGACAGCAAGTCTCCACACGAATCTTCTAAGTTTTCTTGCTAATTTAAACTTAATTTTCACTTGATCTCCACTTCCGCCTTGTATTTTCCAGACCTTTTCAAAAACCTTCCCAGTGCTTCAACTACAAATGGTATCACCGTCACCTTCATGTTACATATTTTTTTTAGTTCTATGGTAACATATACGTATTCATCTATCTTTTCACTATCTTACTCCTTGCGAGTTGTGGATTTTACACAAATTCTAACTGGTAGTCTTTTCATTGGAGTCTGAATGACAGCAAGTACCTTCAGATATCCAGGACTCTTATAAGTATCCAAGCAGATTTTAGCAGTATTGTGTTCGGGATGATCTCGATTGTTTGTTTAATCACCACTTGACTGTCTCTTTTCCATGTTTTTGGGGACTGCTTGATTATAGGCCGGATTTCTTTGTCCTATTCATTATAGGCATTTCTTAAAAATTCCATCTATAAGACTTGGCTGAGCATTCTATTTGTTTAAGCGTTCCACTTCAATCTTATATTCTGGCCAAACTATTTAGTATAATCCATCTATTTAAAATAGTTTCCTCCATTTTGTGAATCGGCATCTCCTATAATGCATTTTCTTAGGATAAGACAAACAGTAGAGATGGCATTGAACACCTCTCCCAAACGAAAGGAACAGCCGCCACTGGAACTAATCCGAGTTCTGTGTGTCGGACGAAGCTTAGTCAATGATAGATTGTTCTATTACATTTCAAAAATTAAGCAGAGATCAGTTAGTTCAATAGTTAGATGGATAACCGCTTAGGAACAGCGAATACAGTGAACAGTCTAAACCCGTGAGCAGGGTTTAGCATAAGTTAGTAAGTAAGAACTAGAGCAATGGATTTGAATATTTAGTAGTAATGAGCTCACACTGTATTCAAAAGGAAATGGACACGGCGAGACCAGTTCAAATTCTTGCCGAGGCAGTTTACAGTTAACATAGCGTTAATACCCTTAGGAAAGGTATACATCCAAACTATTTTCCCTCCCAGCTATGGGTAAAATAGAAGGGAGAGGCAGGGCAATTTAATCTTAGGCAACCAGTTTAGGAGAGGGAAAACTATGAATTCAAACCTGTTAAACTCCGCTTGAAAAATTGACCTTTTGTCACATCCCTAATCATGCTGAGGAATATATATATATATATATATATATATATATATATATATATATATATATATATATATATTAAGTATCGAAATGGGTGACATCTTAGGGTCAGCAAGTGTAATGGAATTGGAATATGGCTAGGCAGGTGGTTTCAAAGCCTAAAAAAGGATATACGAAGATAAGTTAGAAATGATAATGAGAAAAACATTTTGATTGAGAGAGATAATTAAATCCCATTACTAGCTTGAAATAAAACAAAAATAAGACTTAAGTTTTCTTGCATAAATAGATTCGGCCAAAATCAGCCTTGACGACCACTAAAAAAGGGGCTACTCTCCTTTGATCTGGGGACTAGGTGGTTTTTTAGAAGTGACCAAGATATTTACCACGTCTTTCGGAATGTTCAAGAATCTTCTTGAAACTTGTGAACGAAAAGGCGTAAAAGACAGCTTGCCATAAGAGGCGAGAGAGCAGTTGGAAGCAAGTCGTTGTATGCATCGGGTCAGTTGTATTTTGGGCTTAACGGCTGGTACTTGGGTCGGAATTAAGTTTAATAAGAGCCGAAGACAGTTAGATCGCTTAAGTCGGACTTAACGAAGAACAACACAGCAAACTTAAGCAAGAAATAGAGAACGAAACTGAATGAGATTTGCCTCTCTCTCTCTCTCTCTCTCTCATCTCTCTCTCTCTCTCTCCTCTCTCTCTCTCTCTGAGAAAATAAATTGATTAAAGAAAAGAAACTCCTAAAAACTCTAAGAACTTCGTCACTAAGAAAAGACTTTGTGAATGGATGTGAAGGTCCAGCTGTTAGGATTAAAACAAACAGTAAGTAGTTTCACCCCAAGCAAAGACGAGAACAGAGAGAATGATTATCTGTTGACGTAAGTCAATTTACCATGACGGCGACGCGTGTCCACTGATTTTCTCCTTCTCTGCCCACCGTAACTAGATATCCCCTGACCACAGAAGAAGAAAGGTCCCAACGCAAACTGCTAGGAATTTGTTTTGTTAAAGCCAACAGTCGCGTCCCTCGCCGAACGAGCAATTGCCTTGTATACGTTTTGCATACGTATCGTCTACGCAACGTAGTGGTTAGTGAATCAACAGTAGATACGTTACACAAGTATTGTTAATCAACTTTAATTAGGCAGCGATGAGCCTGTTCATTATTTAAATGAGTGACTACTTCGTAAACGGCAAATAACGTAAGTATTTTCTGATGCCTGTGTGTCAGATGAAGCAAAACTATGTAGATAGAAGTAGATTGACCATAATGCATTGGAAATTTGAATGCGATAAAATCCTCTGAACAACCCACCATACAGCAGTGGATTATTTATTTTTATTTATAGGAATTTTAATAAGCTTTTCTTTGTCTGACACAAAACCCACAAGAGTGTGGAAACCGTTGAGACCGAAGCACACCAAAATGTAATGGCCCGCGAAATGAGTCTATTATTACACTACGGGAGTCACCATACCATTGTACTTATCATTAATTGTTATCTAGTAGTTGCAGTAGTTGCATTCGAGTTCAAAGAATATTTATAACTGTTATTAATATTGAGTGGTCAATAAGTATTTAAGCCGGAATAATTGGGTAGTTAAAGTGCAAAATATATATATTAGAGACTGGTTGTATTGTACCCGGCCGGGTTTATTATGGTATGCGCCTAAATTTAAGTATACACTTTTTAAACCTCATATTGCTCATAATTTGATAGCAGTACCTATCGTTCGATCTATTTTTCATGATAATGTTACAACGTTTGATCTGTGCCTATTAACTCCTACTTACAAATAAACACTATAATACTACTCTTTGAGAGGTACAGAGGCAATAATAAACATTTATGCAACTTGGTCCTAATGGACAGAAGGCTCAATATGAAATTCATTACATTTGCAAATTATTGAAGTTATTCCCCTAAGCCTATTTAATTGTTTTCCTATTTTCTAATACTACAACAGTGGTACATTACTAATCCCAAATGATTTAGGGGTATATACAAATACTACCATTGTATTCCTCATGAAACTCTATCCTAGAAAAGTTTTGTTTGATTTTTGTACAGGGTTTGTTTTCCCTTACATCCCTGGGAGAGCCAGATAGATAGACAGAGACACCATTAATATAGTATAAGATTTAATTTTCTGTCAGCTGGCCCAAGGTCAATAGTAAATAGGGCATAATTGACCAATCATTGATATTCCAAACTTGAACTCATCACTTCCGGGAAACAACAAAAGTACAATGAAAGTACGAATACCTCGTACGCACAAATAACGTGTACACACAAATAAACATACAAATTCACTCACACACACACACACACACACACACACACACACATATATATATATATATATATATATATATATATTATATATACGATAGTAATTCCCAATGTAAGGTCTCCAAAGTTTTGGGGTGCAGGCTATTGGCAACACTGTTCTTTTGTTGTTCATAAGACTAAGCATGCGCCTTTGCTCACCTCGTTGCCACGTTGAGTTTTGGCTAAGCAGTCGTTTCCCATGGAGTTTCCGATCGAGAAATTCCCGCAATTAATCGTTTTATTTATTTATTTTTTTACGCAAATGACATTAAACTGATTGAAATTCTTAGCCAATTAACCGAAAATATAGCGAGTCATGCATGCATTTTAAAAAACGTCTGCGAGGGGTTTCAGGAGTTTGCAGCTGGTCGTACTAAAATTCATCACAATAAAGAAGTTGGCGATCATCTTTATCCAACGCAGAATGATCAAATCCTGCGGGGAAATCGGTGGATAACTCTGGATAATCTTTGCAGTTTGGTTCCTGAGTTTTCCCGAAGAAGGTCTGAACAAAGATGGGCCCACGAATTCTCACAGAAGCCAAACAACAATCACGTGATCGACGGCTTTCCTTTTGGCTCAAGCCGCGAAAATTCAAATAGAGTCTGCTGGTAAGGTCATGGCAACTGTGTTTTAATGTCGTAAAGAGGTATTGTTGGCCGACTTCATGGATTCTGTGACCACTATACATACTGAGAGGTACGGTGTGACATTGAAAAAGCTCAGACGGGAGATTCCAAACAGGAGAGGAGGAATGTATAGCAAAGGCTTAAGCCGACATACTCGTGGTCTCGTTCAGAACAAGACTCAAAAAAGTTTTAGGAAAATTAAAAAAAAGAAACCATTCCCAGCAAGCTGATAACGTGTCTAACTGCTAAAATAAAAGAGGGCATATATTAATCGCTTCATTGCCGCAGACTATTTCTATAAGAACAGAAATGATACCACAAGGGAACAAAAGGAAAAGATGACATACTCTATATAGATCCGCATAAGGATGTTAAAACGAGACAGAAAAATGTAACTATGGAATGGATTGAATTATAGAGGAGCCTATGATATGGTCCTGCAAACTTGAATAATTAGATATCTAAAAATGTACAAAATCTTCATACTTCAAGCGACAAATTAGAGATATTGCACATGAGAAGACCTGGACATGGCAAGAAGAGGACATCTCTCTCATAAAGAACACACAGGAACAAACTATATCAAAGCGAAAATAGATAAGCAAGTGTCAGATGTGAGGAGATAAAGACGAAACGGTTAATCTATACATATATAAAGGGATGTTGGTGTGTATGTATGGATGGATGGATGGATGAAACTACGAAAAAAAACAATTAATGACAAAGTAATAATATTATACACAAGAAATATCACCAGTTCTTGCTTTTTGTGCAAAAATTATGAAGATTGGATTTATATGTGAAAATATCTAAAAATTCAAATATACATAGAAAGAGCATTGACATTCTACTTAAAATGTCCATCATTTGTACATCTCAAAAGTAAACAAATCAATACACTAAGGGTTTCCCCTCTACCCAGTCGACGCTGGGTAGCCGCTTCAATTCATATTATGAGTGAATACAAGAAACTAGTACAAAAGGATGGCAAGACTAAGTACGTCTGGTTACGGAAACTGATATACTCGGAATTGTGCAAGAAATTAATTCATGACCATTATATAAAATGTTATGTGCATAAACCTGAAGACGTTCTCGAAAATGAGGCATGCAATTCTGCAGACCAGACCTAGAGTTAATTAACAAGATGTTATCCAGTTTAATTTCCAGTCAAAACGAACCCCAGGGCGAAAAAAACGAAAAGATGACTATTTGGATCTTGCCAGAGAACTGAAAAACTGTGGAAATTGAAGATGCTGGTGATACCGATTGAAGATGGTGCCTTTGGAATGGACGCAAACACTTTGGAAAGGAAACGCGAGGAATTTGAAATCATAAGAATCAAGACCATTGCTAATATCGGCTAAAAAAACTCAGAAGAGTCCTGGAGACCTGAAGAGACTTACCGTCATTTAGACTCCGATAAAAGACCACCATCTAAGGCTAGTGTGATAACGTCATAAAAAGTAAAACAGACCAAACCTAATGTTACCAAAATGAAAAGAACTTATCATGTCGTGGATATTGTGTTCACAGTCGATCACAGAGTGCAACTGAAAGAAAACAAAAAGATATATAGATATTTGGACGATAGAACTGAAAAGAACTGTAGATCGAAGGTAAATATCGTACAGATTGTAAGTGGAGCCCTTGGAAAGATCCACATGGGTTTAGAAAAGAGTCTCGATGAATTGGAAATCTGGGGAAGAATGGAGATCATCTAAACAACAGCATTGATAAAATCGGTTAGATTACCGGAGATCTAAGGAGACTTACTGTCACTCACACTCCAGTGAAACACAGGCTAAGGAGGATGTGAAGAATTGACATGGAGCAAAATAATAATAATAATAATAATAATAATAATAATTGTCACTCAGACTCCAGTGAAAGACCATCAGCTAACACTGATATGAAAACTCAAAAGAACCACCTTATGTACATGGATGACATTAAAATTTTTGCAAAAAATGAAAAAGAATTGGAGAGCCTAGTACAAACTATTAGGATATATAGCCAGGATATAGGGATGGAATTTGGAATCGAAAAATGTGCTATGCTTGTAATAAAAAGGGGTGAAAGAAAACTATTAAATGGAATACAACTACCAAATCAGGAAACTATAAAATCTCTTGATGAAAATGAAAGCTACAAATACTTAGGAATTTTGGAAGCGGACAATATCATGCAAGCAGAAATGAAAGGAAAGTTAAAAAAAGAATATCTCAGGAGAACTAGAAAACTTCTAGAAACGAAACTCAACAGCAGAAATCTGATCAAAGGAATTAATACCTGGGCTGTCCCCATTATAAGATACTCAGGACCATTCTTAAAATGGACAAAAGAAGAACTCAGACAGATAGACCAAAGGACGAGAAAATTAATGACCATGCACAAGGCTCTCCACCCTAGAGATGATAGAGATAGATTGTATGTGTCAAGAAAGGAAGGGGGAAGAGGTCTTGCCAACATAGAGGAATGCGTAGAAACCACAATCCAACAACTTGAAGATTACACAAGGAAGAGCAAAGACAAATTACTTATGGCGACCAACAATAGTAGAAACGGCAGATGGACAAACAGAAGAACGACAAAGACTAGAAAACAAAAATGGGAAGAAAAAACAATTATATGGACGCTTCAAACGACAAATAGATGAGGTTGCACATCAAAAGACTTGGACATGGTTAAGAAAGGGAAACCTCAAAAGAGAAACAGAATCACTTATAATTGCTGCACAAAATAATGCCATAAGGACAAACTACATCAAAGCGAAAATTGATAAGACCCAACAAAATAGTAAATGTAGACTTTGCGGTAATAGAGATGAGACTGTTAACCATATACTCTGCGAATGTAGCAAACTAGCACAACGAGAATACAAAACTAGACACGACTGGGTTGGGAAGGTGATCCACTGGGAATTATGCAAGAAATTAAATTTTGACCACACAACAAAATGGTATATGCATAAACCAGAATCTGTTCTTGAGAACGAAACGCACAAAATTCTCTGGGACTTTGAAATTAAAACGGATCACCTTATCCCAGCAAGAAGACCAGACCTAGTGTTGATTAACAAAAAAGAAAGAACTTGTCAACTGGTGGATTTTGCAGTGCCAGCGGATCACAGGGTGAAGTTAAAGGAAAATGAAAAAATTGACAAATATCTGGACCTTGCCAGAGAACTGAAAAAGTTATGGAATATGAAAGTGAAAGTTATACCAATTGTAGTTGGTGCACTTGGAACAGTCCCAAAAGCATTAGAAAAGGGTTTGGAAAGTTTGGATATCAGAGGAAGGATTGAAACCATTCAGAACACTGCACTGCTGCAATCTGCCAGAATACTCAGAAGAGTCCTGGAGACCTGAGGAGACTTGCTGTCACTCAGACTCCAGTGAAAGACCATCAGCTAACACTGATGTGAAAACTCAAAAGGAGTAAATAATAATAATAATAATTATTATTATTATTATTATTATTATTATTATTATTATTATTATTATTATAATCAGACTCAAGAGATATCAGAAAACATTGACATGGCTAAGAAGAGGAAACCCCAAGAGAGAAACTGATTCTCTTATAATCCCAGCACAAAAAATGCCATAAGAACAAACTATATAAAGGCAAAAATAGATAAGAAGCAACAGCGTAGCAAGTGCAGAATGTGTAGAGATAGAGACGAAAAGGCTAATCATATAATAATCAAATGTAGCAAACTGCACAAAGAGACTAGGCTTGACTCGGTGGGAAAGGTAATACATTGGGAATTGTGCAAGAAATTCCATTTACACCATACAAATAAATGGTATATGCACAAGCCTGAACCTGTCCTGGAAAATGAGACGCATAAAATTATCTGGGACTTCGAAGAACAGACGATTCGCCTAATCCCGGCCAGGAGACCAGTTATTGATTGACAACAAGAAGAGCAGCTGTCATCTCGTGGATTTTTAGGGTCCTGACCGACCACCGAGTAAAATTGAAAAAAGCAAAATGATAGATAAATACTTAGACCTTGCAAGAGAACTGAGAAAACTGTGAAACAATTTGAAGGTGGTACCAATTGTAATTGGTGCCTTTGGAACGGTCCCAAACATCTGGAAAATAATTTAAGTGAATCGGAAATCAGAGGAGGAATCGAGACAATCCAAACTACTGCACGGTTTAGATCGGTTAGAATACTCAGAAGAGCCCTGGAGCACTGAGGAGACTTGCTGTTACACATGGACCATCAAAATATGAGGGGTGTTTTTCGTCCAATTCCCAATGGTCTATCACCAATCATGCCATTGGATAACACTCTTTTGACTGACAGAAGTAATATTGTCAAATGTTTTGCGGAACATACAGACCTGAATCCAGAATCTTCTTTCTACAGTCATGTAGTAGACAAACTTCCCCAGAGACCTGTTGTAAAATCCCTCTCTGCTAACCCGTCAATACCTGAGCTATCAACCAACGTTCAAACGGAAAACTACCTGGCGAAGATGGAATTTCAGCTGAATTGTACAAATGCGGAACCAATCTTTTGACACGCTGCCTCTGCAAATTCTTCAATCTTGTGTGGGACAGGAGGGAAGTCCCGCAACAGATTATGGACGCATGACAGGAATATCTCTTCTTTCGCTTGCTGGCAAAATCCTTGGTCGTATCATCCTTAACAGGCTTAATGACTTTTTCTCGAAATCAACACTACCATAAACTCAGTGTGGTTTCGCAGTTGAACGGTAAATATGCATTTATGTCTTCGACAGTCTCTGGAAAAGGGTCGAAAGAAAAACAAAGACATTTTTATGGTTTTCGCTGATTTCACAAAAGCGTTCGACACTGTGTCTCAAATTGCTCAGTGGGAAGTGTTGTCGAAATTAGGTGTTTCAGAAAAAACGCTTCGTATTATCGTCTCTTTGCATGAAGGAATGTGGGCTTCTGTGAGAATAGGTAGTGAGCAATCCAGCACTTTCTCTCTTAAACGGTACAAGTCTATGTTTTGCTTCACTTCTATTTGCATTGGGTTTTTTTTCTGCTATACCCGAGAAAGCATTCTCAGATCTAAATTAATGAATAAATGTCGAATACATAAGAAGTGGTGGCCTGTACAATCAGCAAGGTTTTAAAGCAATGTCAAAAAAATCCTTGCATCTAGTGCGCGATCTTCTGTTTGTAGACAATGCACACTATTAGCACACAGCCTAGAAGACATCCAGAAATTCTCTGGGATATCAAAACGATTTGGACTTACTATCAGTATAAAGAAAACTTAACTATTTTACCAGCCCGCAGTATGCAATCCACGTCTTGTAAATCCATCTGTTTTCATTGACAGAAAAGCATTAAAAATTGTTGATCATGGATCAACAGCTACTTTTGATGGAAAAATGGACAAAGAGATACATTCCAGAATGGCTAAAGCAAAAGCACTGCATTCGATAATCTAAAGCACCAACTATGGAACACCAAACAACATTGTAGGCATTGGAACCTAACTAGCAAAAGATCAGCTTTTGTGGGCTGGTCACGTTGTCAGAATGAATGGGAACATGTTTCCAAAATATATTATACGGACAACTACAAAATACAAAGTGTTCTATAGGACGTCCACTATTACGCTACAAAAACAAATAAAAGGCCATTTTGAATCCCTCAATATCGACCTGAGTACCTGGAAAAAAATTAGCATCAAATCGAAAAGAATGGCGTAAGACATGTTTCGCTAAATTAAAGATCTTTGAGGAAAATAGATTGAAACATTGTGATCAGCCCCGTCAAACTTTAAAGCAAAAACGTCTGACTCCCGCTTTAGAAAATTCCATCTGTCAGTGTAGCTTTGTAGCTTGCAGCAAGGCTGGGCTAGTATCACACTCGAGAAAACACAAATAAAATGTCTTCTTATAGCCTGTACAACGTGGGAGGAAACGAATCCCTCACTGCCCACCCTCATTTATGGTTTACGATAGGAAAGTCCACCGTACACACACACACACACACACACACACACACACACACGCACAGATGTATATATATATAGTTACTTTTACAATATGTATCAATCTCTCTATTTTACTACATCAGGCTGCTCATATCGATCTACATATTTACCTCTGATTATGTTCATATTTATCTATTATTAGAGTTGATTCCTTTAAAAGGATACTGTAAATTTCTTAGAAAATGTGATACATTCCAGTACTTAATCAGGATATACATTTAAAGATCACTTTCGAAAAGGAATAACCTTAAAAGCTGTGATATTGACACCATGCCCACTCGAGGGTTTACTCCTATAGATTAACGATGCCGAAAGATTCCTCTTCATAGCATCTCTCTGGGCAAAGGTGTTTATTTGGCACTACCCGTCTTTTGCACTTAGTTAAATGGTGTTATAAGCAATTAACAATTCCTGAACTGAATTGGTCTGTTATTCAACGCTGAAAATGGATTTCGTTTTAACAACTTAAAAGGTTCCAACTATTCAGCTATTTATGAAATATCTCAGTGAGATTGGAATTTGTAACATTTAGTGCAAAGCAATCGCAAATTATCCAAGACAGTATTTGAACACGGCTCGCCAGTTCCATTCTCTAAACCATTAACCGTTAGATCCTACGCATCTCTCAATACCATTTACTGATTTATTTCGGAGTAATGTTTCTTGATTTTAAATGGCAGACATCCGATGGTATTCTGTTCAATTTTTAAACTGTGATTCCTGAAGCGTGTACTCGCCGAAAATTATTGGCCCATATCTATGGACTACGATTGATTGCTTTTAGGCCAATAATTTTAATTCATGCGATTGATTTCTTCACAGTGGCAGTTTCTTGCGACTGATACTCGTCTAATAAAGAACAAGACCTCGACCTTTTTGCTGACCTCCGTTAAAATTTGGATACAATGGTTTATTCTAATGTTTTTGGGTAATAATTCGAAGAATCACCGGCATGTGACCATTGACCTCATGTACGATTATTGAAAATATTTTGTGAAGTATTGGTTCGTATCTCAATGGTATAATACAGAATTGTTTAATATAGGAATTGGAGTGTCGATATCAAAGTGATGCATCTTCTGATTCTCTGTCAATACAATATCCATTTTTCCAGCTGTCTTGCATTTCTTCAAGCCGTCAAGTGATGAAAGAATCTAGCATACAATAGTCTACTTATCATAATGGTTATCATCAAATGAACAGGAAATGGTCACCCTTGACGAGATTGTCTGTTTTTCACCTCGCTCTAATGATTTTAAGAAAAGTAAGAATCCATCTTCCCCACCCCAGTTATGGATAAATAGCAGGACAGTGGTTTATTTGGCCATAATCAGACAACCACTTTTATTCATGCTCAACTCATTTTTTATATATTGTAGATTTTGAAGCTTCACCAGCTACCAGGGTGTAGATGAAGGAAAACGAAAAGATAGATACCTGGCCCTTGCCAAATAATTGAAAAAGCTGTGGAATATGAGGGTGAAAGGGATATAAACTGTTATTTGTGCACAAGGAACGGTCTCAAAAAGCTTGAAAAAAATTGGTCTCAAAATGCTTGAAAAAAATCAGAGGAAGAATTGAGATCATTCAGAAAACAGCATTGTTAAAATCAGCTAGAATACTCAGAAGAGTTCTTGAGACTTGAGGAGAATTGTTTTCACTCCCACTCCAGCGAAAGACCATCAGCTAACGCTGCTGAGAAACTCACATTATTATTATTTTCACTCCTTTTGAGTTAAATGTAGAATTTTATGAGTTTTACGCAATACAGTTCACTGTCATCGCTTAGAAGAGCATTAGATTATGGTTCGTTGTTAATTTTACAAAATCATTTCTCTATGCCATGCTGTTCTGTTTTTAGAAAAATGAGAATCTGTGAATTATTTGTGTCACTGATGCAGAATCTTGCATGGGATATGTGAAATCGTGGGTAAATACAAGTGGCGGGAATTTTGAGTGACAGTCGGAAGGTCATGGATCATTTCCTTCCAGTGTATCCACTCTGTTAGCGGACACCGACTCTATCCACTGCAGATATAACCAAACACAAAAAGGAGTGTCCTGGGTAAAACACAAAACTACATTTAATCGTTAGACTCAATTTCTGAAGATATGCAGAGTATTTAATATCTCTTCATTGCAATTACACCAGTCCCACTCTAACCTGTGTGGTAATATTTGCTAGGGTCCCATCTCCTGGTTGAATAGATCTGCTTGAAAAGTATTATTATTATATAAGAATACTTGGTACATATAATTGCAAATTATTTGTATTAATAATAGTTACTTGAAGTTGTTTACTAAGGATTATTATTAGTTAATTGAAACCATATAACAGTGTGAAAGTAGCAATTCTTGATACTAATAATTTACTTTTTTATGGTATCAGATATTCATTTTACGAATAATTGTAAGACAGATCTATTTGACTAATATATGGCCTCCTAACAGGTACTATTATGGATTAGAGCGTAATTTCTACAAATAATATTATTTAGTAAATAATTATATCTCCAAGCAATTATTCTTGAAATAAATATTTTGCATACAGCTAAATGGTTTCAAGTATCGGTATTTAAAATTAATATAATTTTATTTAATTATTATCATTTTTGCACACAGTTTTATGATTTAACTTATTCCTACCAAATACTATTATTTGAACATGGGAGTAATGACAAGGAAGGGATACTCTACACTCTCCAAAACTCGAGAATCAGAGCCTCACCACCAGATACTGTTTAGTGTTATACTCAGGACATACACGTTTTAAGGGGTTGGATAAGCCTTCTGCAGGGTATACAGTCAGTGTAATGTAAGGTCTGCAGATACGATGAGAAAAAACGAGAAAATAACCGGCCTATTTTAATCTACATCGTTATAAACTGGGGGTTCGTAAATGTAACCAGTCTGTCAACCTCTTGTCATAATGAACGTAAAACAAAGACCTAAGCAAAACGAAAATCAACGTAAAACGACCATTCTTATTTTCCGAGATCAAGTGACAACACTTTTTGATTTACCCGAAACTATAACACATTTTCTGTGTTACTTGTAGAGAATGTTAAGAAAAAGATGTCAAACATTATCTTGTTGCTGATTCATCGGGGATTTCGCCTTTAGAATGACAATTTAGTTTCTCTAAAATTCTCATAATTGTACTCCATCAACAAAGTCGCCTACGGTGTTAATCACTTAGGCGTCCCCGCAAGGAGTTTCTATTCGAATCGCGCCATTTTTTTGTCTTCTGTTGACTGCCTTAAGGCGAGCTTCTTTCCTTGCTTCAGTGCTAAAATGCTTAAGGCATCCAGCATGCACAGTGTCAAAGGAGAAAATTCCTCGAGCCGATATGCCTCTCCCCTACCGAGAAGGGAATGAAAGAGTCTCTTCTAGATTTTTTTGTATTTATGGTTATCTTGGTTAATTAGACTGTTTGTAGTCTTTCACAAATCTGGTACCTTACGTCGACAAAGAAATCCGTCGCCATGCACCGAGGTATCTACTAACCTGACAAAAATTATGGAATTGACAAACTTAGAGAATATTCACCTTTGTTTTCTATTCAGCAGTAAATAACCTAATAGCAGATAAGACTTAGAACATGTTTTATTTGATAGCTGAACATTTTGATTTCATAGAATATTGTTTAAATAAACTAGATTAGATTATTTATATCAATGATGAAATTTTTCCAGGCCATTGAGAGGAAAATATTAATTGACAACAAAATCAGAATTAATTGATTCAATTTTCAGTTCTTTTATTGAAGTCATGTTTCTGTTCAATTTGATATAAACAAACGAATATTGAGGTTTGCAAGAATATTGTTTGAGATTTAAATCAATTTACCTACTTGTGTATTTACTTAAACCCTTCCACCATGAATAGGATGTGATACACGGTACATAAGCTAACTGCCGCTAGTTCGAATAATTCAGATGTATCCCTCGACTAGACTGGTTGCCTTTCTAAGGCTAAAGAACCCAGTCTGCCCTACTATTTATCTATAGCTGATCTTAGCAATGCTGGGTTCTGTATGGTCTCGATTTTTCTCTGATATCCAATTTCACCGATCAAATAATTACAGCGTTTCTTCATCCCAAACCATACTTTGGAGGAGAATTAATCACACATAGTAGCCAATAAAGCAAATGAATACTCACAGTTTGACATAGATTTTTGTTTCTAACAAGGGACTTATACATGGGATTTACCTAATATTCATATTAAAATTCAACTTTGGAGACAAAATATAAGCAATTTAAAGAATGTTTTGATTATGGATGTTTACAGATAACAGAGGAAGAACTGAATGAAATTAAGTTACAGCGATAACATGTAACTCCTTATTTTAAAAATCTATAAGTAGTACATAATAAAGTAGGAAAAGTTGGTGGAGTGGTCTAGTGTCGTTTGCAACCGGGCAGCGAGGAAGACTATCCCCTTTTTGCTAGCGTTAGACCAGGGATATTTTTGCTGTGGTGGAAGCCTACACCTACCGCCAACTCCTAGATGCTTTAGCGCACTGATCTGAATACGCAGAGTTGGCGTGGACCAGTATCGAACCTAGAACCCCTCGATTAATTGGTAGGTGCTCTATCGACTGAGCTAAACCGGCCCTTTACATTATATTCCGGCGTTTTATGATATTTTAGGATATACATCAAATATTCCGATGTTTTTTTAAACCTCAAAGAATTTGTTTTTGTTGGGTGTTACCTTAAAATCTGATTATAAAATGTAAAATTCTAATGAAATTGTCATAAACATATATTACAAAATCTTTCAGTTCCAAAAATTAGAACATTTTCCGAAACCATTGTGGTATTCCGTATTAAATAAGCATATACCTGAGGTAGAAAGCCATTTTAAAGATTGCTTCAAATTTCGGATGATGA
The DNA here is from genome assembly GCA_023376005.1 of Doryteuthis pealeii. Classification (NCBI taxonomy): domain Eukaryota; kingdom Metazoa; phylum Mollusca; class Cephalopoda; order Myopsida; family Loliginidae; genus Doryteuthis; species Doryteuthis pealeii. The sequence continues at coordinate 4,686,053 of CM042148.1, forward strand.
ATTTGCAAGCACAATTTTTATCATTAATTTCTTGATAAAGCTGTCAACTTCAAAACACCGTAACTTTTCTCCAAAAATGATACTAGATTTAAAAAAAGGCTTTTTACTCAAAACTTGAAGTTTAAGAATATCCACATGTAAACTAAAAATCTTCAAAGATAACAAATGTCTGGCCCAAGAACACAGGTTCCATTGTTCACAAATATATTTAGTTTTAGTAGTTGAATTATTCGTAGTGAAGAAATGAGTATTTTATCTACCGCAACACAAAAAGTGTGAGATGCCTTCCGAAAGCGCTAAAGTGAATGATTCTCATATTTTTAGTTAATTCGGAATTCGGTTTGATCAAGTTCATATTTTGGTGAATTTAGCAACGCATGTCGTCTTCTAAAAACTAGACTTCCTTTTTGCTGAACAAGAAAAGACGTGAGAAAATATAAGGTAACTTACACAATTATATAAACAATATCAACGTGTTTATTTGTATTTAAAGTACCCTATTAAATTAAATCAATTAGACACATGGCATAGTGGATATAAGCGTTGTTTTAAGACAGTTCTAAGTGACAGTTATCTTTAGGCTGCAGGTTCAGTCTTGGTCAAGGGCGACAGTAACATAGAATAATTAACACAGCTTAACACTTGTACCCAGTCATGGTTAACAGAATGAGAACAATCTACGCCCATTGATTAAATAAAGTATTTGGTTCGAAATTCCGTGAAAGCTCTCGATTACGACAAGAAGTTTCCCGAGTCCAAAGAGATGGTTCCCAAGTTTGAGAAGGGAGTTCCCGAGTTCGAGAAGGTTCCCGAGTCCGACAAGAAATACATGAAGAAGGCCGGAGAGAACATCGACCGAAACGTTGTGCAAATGACAATAAAGATGGGAACAACAGTCCGAATAATCCAAATTATACAAATTCCATAGCTAGTGTTTTTTTAATACATTAGCGTTTGTTTTATTGGCACTTCATCGTAGGTCGTAAAAACTATGTTTTATGACACTGCTTAACTGGTTAGCAAGTAAATATACATTCGGTTCTGGCACATTTCTAAATTCTTTGAAAAAACGGGTAAATATAAAGATAGATAGAATGACAGATAGATTGAAAGAAAATGTGGGTTACACTAGATAGAATAAAAATGTAGGTAGCACTATATATATATATATATATATATATATATATATATATATATATATATATATATATATATATGTGGAGAAAGAGAGGGGGAGATAGAGGGGAGAGAGATAGATTGATAACTTATTTATATCTGAAAAAATCAAAAATGTCTTTCGCAAATCGACGGTCAATTTTAGAAAATGTGAATAATGCCAATGTGTTTCTTTTCATTTGCAGGAAACTATTAAATCAAAATTCATTACTTGGTGCTTTTTGTAATTTAGAGTTTGTCGAAGATAGATATATAGATAAATAGATGGATAGATAAATAGATAGATAACATATACATATCTGATAAAACCGAAAAGAAGAAAGGCAAAATGCCATATCCACAGTATTCATCTCTGGTATTCTGCTAATCTTACATCAATAAAATATACTTTTGCTTTTTTTTTTTTCAAGAGAATATCTGCATATTGTCATATTCGTTCAACTGGTAGTGGGGCGTGTAATAATGTTGTTTCCATGGCAACACGACTAACAGTCAAGGGCCGAGGCTTGCTCGGAGTTGACGTATTCGCTTCAGTTCATATGAAATAATATCTATACATGTGGGAGAGAGGAATTTAGGAAGGAAACTGCAATGAAAATATCGAAATAAATAGATAGATGAATAGATAGAGAAAGAAAAGAAGAAAGAAATTAAGATAACATGACAATGGATGGAAAGCCATTTTGGAAGTAAAAAGAAATACGAAAAATAAAGAGACTGAAATGAACGAAAAACTGAAAAGAGCAGACCACAGAAATAAATAAGATAAAACCAACCCGGGATTGTACTATTCTATGTTTGCTTTATATATATATATATATATATATATATATATATATATATATATATATATATATATATATATATAGAGAGAGAGAGAGAGAGAGAGAGAGAGAGAGATGAATAGTTTCCTGACAAGATAGGGACATACATAACATATTTAATTAAATTAGATTGTATATATCGAATAGATATTAACACATTCTAGTATCTATTTCTTTTTTTATTTACTGTTTAAAAAATAATAATCGCATTGAGACTTGATATGCACTCCAAATTCTCTTTTTCCTTCACTTTGTGTTTCTTGTTTCGTTAAAATTCTGGCTCTTTTTCCTTTTCTGTTTCATTGTGTTTTTCTCTCTTTTTGATTTATCTTTCCTTTCAGATTATTCTATCTTCACTTTTTTCATTCCTATTTTTGCATTCTTGTTTTCATTCTTTTCTCTTCCGTTATATTTTCTTTTTTCTTCTTTCTTCTTTCTTCTTTCTTTCTTTCTTTCTTCTTCTTTCTTTCTTTATTTATTCTTGATTCTCTTCATATTTACGTTATCTTTTTTCTTTCTTTCTTCTTGCTTTCCTCCATCTCTTATTTCCTCTTTCTTCTTATATTTCCGTTACATTTCTTTCTTTCTTTCTTTCTTTCTTTCTTTCTTTCCGTTTCCTTTCTTTCTTTCTTTTCGGCTATTATTCTTTCTTTCTTGCCTGCCTTTATAATTCTGTTACCTTTCTTTCTTTCTAGTTTCTCTCTATATTTTCATTGTGTTTTCTTAATTTCTTTTTTGTTTCTCTTTATATTTCCTTTGTCTTTTCTATCTTTCTTTCTTTCTTTTTTATTTCTTTCTTTCTTGTTTCCTCAAAAAAAAGAAAGAAAGGGGCAAATGTTTGTAGAATTACCGCAGATAGACAATCCTTTTGGTTGAGAGAAAAAAAAGAGAAAGAAAAAAATACAATGATTGAAAAAAAAATAGAACACTTGAATGGAGAAAAAAAGAAGCAGGAAATGTTGGGCAACACGGAATTAATGTGTCTTTTGCAATTTATATGTTGCTATGGCAATAGCTAATATTGACTGTGATTGGTCGAACGGACAAAGATTCGAAATGCTTAGTCATCATTAAATGGACGAACGAACGCAAATGAAGTTGTCTCAATTGCTTTTTTTTTCTTTTCTTTTCATTATTATCACTGTTTTCTTATTCTTAATAATTTTACTTCGGTTTTTATAAAGTAATAATGCATTTTTTTTTTATTGTTATTGATATTTTCTAAGCCAGCTTTGTTCGGCTCAAGCTGCCTGACCAAATGCAAGGAAATAATAGAAAGTGATTTTGTTGCATCAGTTTCTCAATGGGGGATGGGGTATGGCATTGAATTTTTTTATAAGAAAGATATGGCTTTCTGTAGGCTCGAACCCGGATTATTGGCGCCGTTGTGAAATGCGCAACTATCAATCGGACAAAACAAAAATTATTGCCTGCTCGTTTCATAAAGGTCATCATAGTAAGTAAATATAAGCAAAGAGCTAAGTTTAAATCCTAGACGAGGTTATTCTCGTGTAACTGTAAGTTAATGCCGTTGAGGTAGGCATGAATCAATCCCCCCTGACTCTACTTCTGAATTCCAATTGATATATATATATATATATATATATATATATATATATATATATATATATATATATATATATGGATCATTCAATAGATAAAGTGAATTTTATCTTAGGAGTTGGCAAACTTTTGAAATAAAGTAATTCTTAATGGATAATCAATTTTTTTTATATATACATTTTTCTATTCAACCTATAAATGGGACCATAACAGGTACTACCACTCCGGTTAAGAGTGGACCAGGGAGCAATGGTGATGAAGGGGTGCTCCACATTCCCCAGACCTCCAGAACTGGAACCTCACCATCAGATGGGACCTTCAGCCACCACCACCTAGCACATATTATAAGAAGGGTTGATCATGGATTGATCGGAGGGGCTCTCTCCGACCGCCCATCTAAACTAAGTAATGGTCTAAGCTAGGTATACCCAATTTGTTAAAAGTCCATGTTTTTACAATACAAATATACCTTAAATTCATTTTGTAAACACGGATTATACGGCAACTCTAGTGGCACTGTTTAAAGTTGCACCTTTTTCATAAAAAAACAAAACTAATGAGTCTTTTCATTTCCCAGAAGGCAGCCAACATGACTTTCCTTACTGAACGATGTGCTTGTAACCTTTTCTTTACGGAAGGTTCTGTGTGCTGTCACTACATTAACTGTCTTTTTAACACATACTCGGACTGACAAACCCACGTTTAGCCCATATTTAATCATTTTCACTACTAAAAGCGCCGCATCACATATTCTTCTATAACTGCCACATGTATTATATTTTCCAGGCAATAACACATTTGATGAGAGATCTCTGTCGAAGACTGGGAAATTATTTGATTTATATACATACACACACACACACACACACACACACATATAATATATATATATATATATATATATATATATATATATATATATATATATATATATATATCACATGTGTGTGATTGGTTTTTCTTTTACAGTTCATAGTTTTCTTAAATCTTTTTTCCCGAAAAATATGTTTACTGTTCTATTGTTTAAGGTATTTCTATTTGTAGTTATTCTATTTCCCTTTAATGATGTAGAGAGACAAAAGTGACTGACCACATTTAACAAGTTGTAAATGTGTCACCCCGCCCACACACACACTTTCTTGTCTACTTCTCGCCTCTCAGGAGAGACAAGCTTGTAATGATTAGGTCAACCTCAAATGAAATAAAACTAACACCCAAAAATAGGAAACTTGATTACCATATATAATCTGTGTTGCAGAATTAACTTACCATTTCTGTCTGAAGAATGCTACATACATATATATATATATATATATATATATATATATATATATATATATATATATATAAGAACACATTGTTCGTTATATTTCTTTTACTGTTAACTTTTTAAATATATATATATATATATATATATATATATATGTGTGTGTGTGTGTGTGTGTGTGTGTGTGTGTGTGTAGGTTATTTCTTAGATTCGCTTAGAGTGCCTGTGTTAGGGCATGTGACTTCTCAGGGCAAATATATATTGAAAGACCAATCGCATGTGAAAAATTAACTAGCTGTCTTTTCCGTTAACATTTCCACTAAGCACCCACATAAGACCTCACAAATCCGCTGCAAACCCACACACTTTGTTCCAGAATTGAGACGAGTTACCAATAGCTTGCTGCTTAGGGTCATTTCGTAAACAAGTCTTTAATAGATTTCTGTTATGAGATATCATGACAAGCTGGTCTGTCGTTGGAGAAACAGACTGTTGTGACTGAATCAATCCATTAACAACATTCAAAACATTCAAAACACGGACAAATGTATTACTTTTTGTACAGGAATATAAATAATAGAGTCAACGCTCAGTACCGCGACAGTATGATTAGCTTCTCGATTAGTAGTGACTCGACTACGTATACTAATACGTAACTAGTCTACGAATAACCTCGCGTATTCGTATCCTTATATATGTTCTGTTGGACGAGTCCCTCGAACTTGTAGGGGAAATATCTTCCCTTAAAACACAAACCCTACTGTCCAGGCTGTAAAGTGTCAGGAACTGAGAATGAGACCTGCTTTCGAATTGCCATTTCAGGCTCGGGCGTTCGATTCTCCCTGTTTCAAACCATTTAAAGCATCCATAGATTACAGTTTTCGTTGAACGATGTGCCATCATCTGATCCCAGTTTCTTATATCTATACTGGTTTTTGACGAAATCCTTGAAATATTTATTAGGTTTAGGACTAGAACATCTACCTTGTCACATCCTTCTGGAGAACAGCTACTTGGGTAACCTGCGATCATCCATCTTGATAAGATGCCCAGCCCAACACATCTGACAGCTTATGAGGAGCATCTCAATGCTGAATGTATTGACGCGTTGGAGACGAATAATGCCTTGTGTTAGATACTGCCATTTGATGTTAAGCATCCTTCTAAGACAAGCTTCATGGAATCATACCAAGCTTTTGACGTGAGGGTTATAGTCCAAGTCTCAGAAGAGATAGGATAGATAAAATGCGCTTCCTAGACACTGGGCTTCCTTATGATGGTAAAACGTCTGTCAGTCGACACACGGCCTCCAGAAATTCAAAAAAGGCTTTAATATATTTTTCAATCCTTAAATCTATTTTATAATCAGATGATCCAGCTCTCCCTATATATATCCATATGTCTATAACAGAGGATAATAATTAGTAGAATAGGGTAAAATATATAATGTATAATATATCATTATGATTCTGTAACTAACACACACACGCATATATATATATATATATATATATATATATATATATATATATATATATATATATATTATATATATATATTATAAGGGGAGTTATAAATTAACCGCAATTTCGCGATATCATGTCATTATTATCATCACCCTGCGTTCTGTTCAAACGTAATTATAGTTGGCACAGTTGTGGTCAGGTGATTGAAGCTTGAGCCTGATCACTATATTTCGCTTGTGGTCCTTAGAGTGTTAACATGGCCGTTCTACTAGTAGTATACACCAAGGAAGTAACCCCATTTTTATGGTCGGAATGAGTGTCAGGGTCTGAAATAGAACGGACGCTTTTAGCACGATAGAAGGCCAGTGCACTACCTCGCAGAAGTGTGTATGTGTAGAAATAGAAGTTTAAATTTTAGTCATTGTTCTGCCTAACCACGATTAACTCAGCTTCCATAAAACAAGACTGTGGATAACGTTTGAATCTCCCTCAAAACTATAGAGCATAATATAGAATAGAAGACAGAATGATCAAATAAAATAAGTTTTATTCTATCTCATATTCGATACATACAAAAACTTTGTATAACCACTTCTTTTAGTCTTTATATATATATATATATATATAAGAGCATTGAGCGATGGTTGATTTCTTGTTGAATTGGGTGGTTCCTATTCAAAGGATTATGTACGAGTAAATGAATTGCAGATGTAAATCGGAAGTTTTCTATTTCCTGATTAATTGTTAAATACGTTCAAATTTGTAATTAAAACTGATATTTCTCTGTGCCCAGCAGCTATAAGAACCCTTTGATCTGCCATTAGTAATCCCAGACAATTTTGTGGTTACAGATCCAATCATCTTTGATTTATGCGAGAAAGATAAACGAAAAAATGACATGTGTTGATATTCAGTATCGCGATCATTGCATTTTGCTTATCAACAGAATTCACCTAACGCTTTTCGCTGGGGATCAAGTGACGATATTTAAATCCCGCCGCTGAAGGTTGGAGGCTTTTACGCACTGAACAGTTTTCAATTACTAAGTACATCTTAATTTATGTCTAACTTGTTTGATGTATGTAAGTGCCGAATAATCTTTCGCATCGGGCCGTAGACAGACTTTGTTATAAGCTATTAACAATGAATTACTACAGGTATTTACTTACCTCGTTCGCCACGGGTAAGGATGGGACACAATGTCACAAGTGTGAGGATCCAGTAAAGATCGAAGGCTCTATTCAGTAGTATTGGATCTGCGATACTAGTTTGCTAATATTACACCATGATTGGACGATATTCCGTAGATCTGTGAGAGGAGCTTATAATAAATTATATTATTATAAATTAACCGCACTTTCGCGATATTATATCATTATTATCATCACACAGCGTTCTGTTCAAGCATAATTATAGTTGGCACAGTTGTGGTCAGGTGATTGAAGCTTGAGCCTGATCACTATATTTTGCCTGTGGTCTTTAGAGTGTAAACACGGCCATTCTACTAGCAGTATACACCAAGGAAGTGATCCCCTTTCTATGGTCGGAATGAGTGTCAGGGGCTGAAATAGATCGGACGCTTTTAGCACAATAGAAGGCCAGTGCACTACCCGGTAGAAGTGTGTAGAAAGAGAAGTTCAAAGTTTAGTCATTGTTCGGCCTAACCACGATTAACTCGGCTTTCATATAACAAGAGTGTGGATAACGTTAGAATCTCCCTCAAAACTCCCTCGTTCGCCACGGGTAAGGATGGGACACAAGGTCACAAGTGTGAGGATCCAGTAAGGATAGGAGGCGCTATTCAGTAGTATTGGATCTGCGATACTAGTTTGCTAATATTACACCATGATGGGACGATATTCCGTAGTTCTGTGTGACGAGCTTGCTAACGCTGAGACGACGATGAGACGCCGTTCAAAATAGATTAGGGTATTTCATATTTTCCTTTCTCTAAAATAGCTGAATCATAATTATATGCTATCATGCCATGTTAGTTGTAATTTCCGGCATCTGATAGCAAAACATTGAGTGATAATTTAATTGTCAATTTAAAATTGAATGATAATCTAATTATTGATTTAAAATCAATTAGTTTAAATTGCCCTCTAATCGGTAAATAGCCCCTTTTAATGATCATCTTACTTGTGTCTATCACTGAAATTTAGCTGGGTCCTCTATACTGTTCTCCTTGTGTTGGGTTGTCTTGGTGTTATCTTGGGTCTCGTCTTATTGTCAATGTATGTGGGTTCTTATTTATGATCACGAAGATATAATTCAAACGATATCTTTTATTTGCCCAAAATCCATGATTCCAATGAACAGAGAGGAATTCTGTGGAGGGACACCGTTCGTGCCTGCCCCCTTCTATCTTCTAGACTGACGCCAAAACAACACTTAGACTTTCTCACAGACCTCAGTTTCGGGATATTCTAAACAATTCAGAAGATGACTTCAATAAGGGGTCAAAAGTTGTCAATAAATCCACTCGTTAACTTGTTAATTAACAATTAACTTTCGAATTCAAATATTCCTACACTTCATTACACAATGAATAGGTTACCTCTCCATTATTTAACATAATAACATACAATGAAATTAATTCTCATAAGTAATATTTGAAATTCAGGAGTTTAACATGTAATGGAATTTCCACTATGCTCAATACCTCATCTACAGAAAGCGATATCAATATACACAGGAGAAACGCATGGACTGCTTTAGGCAGATAATCGATCATATAGAAATCTGATCTGATAAAGCAAGAATTCTTCCAACCCCTAGCCGAGTCACTTCTGCTGTATGGTTGCAAAACAGTGAGTCTAACGAAATGATTCGAAAAAAAGGAAGTTGCAATGCTGCATCCCATCTTGAAAAGAATTGGAAGCAGAACTCCACAAAACAACAGCTGTATGGCCACTTACCTCCTGTCACTCAAACCATCTAATCTGAAAAGAATATCCTAAGTATGATCCAAACCTGCATGTGATCTGGAGTACAGTTCTGAAGTTCTATGTAATGTCAAGTTTCCCTTCAGTACCATTACTCCCAGGTCTAATCTAAAATAGCATTTCTGGTGCTTTCACTAGACTCTCAGTGACAGCAATTTTTTGCAGGTCTTCGGGACTCTTCAAGGTATTCTTGCTGATCTTAACAATGCTGTTTCCTGGATGGATGAGTCTTTCTCTGATTTTCAATCCGCGTCATTATTTTTAAACCCTTAGGGATGGTTTCAAAGGCACCAACTACGGTTGGTATCGCCTTTCCCATCATGTTCCACACTTTTTTTCAGTTGTCTGACAAGGTCCATGTATGTGCCTATCTTTTCTTTTTCTTCCATTTTTACTCTATGGTCTGCTGGAACGCCAATATTCACAAGATTACAAGTTATTATTATTATTATTATTATTATTATTATTTATTATTATTATTATTATGCGAGTTTTTCTCACCAGAATTAGTTGATGGTCTTTCATTCGTGTCTGAGGGACAAGTCTCCTCATGTCTCCAATGCTGTTGTCTCCAGGACTCTTCTGAGTATCTTAGCTGATCTAATGCTGTTGTATGGATGGTCTCGATTTCTTCCTCTAATTTCCAATTCCTCTAGCCTGTTTTTTTAACTTTAGGGACCGTTCAAGGTGCACCAATTACCATTGGTATCACTTTTACCCTCATATTCCACAGGTTTTTCAATCTTCTGGAAAGGTTCAGGTATTTGTCTATCCTTTCGTTTTCTTTCATATTCACTATGTGATTTGCTGGAACCTCAAAATTTACCAGTTGGCAAGTTCCCTTTTTCTTGTTAATCAATACTAGTTCTGGTCTTTATTTGTAGTTTTTCACAACAGCGTTAGCTGATGGTCTCTCACTGAAGTTTAAGTGACAAAATATATACTAAGCTCTCTAGGATTCTCCTGAGTATTCCAGCCGGTTTCAACAATGCTGTTAGCTGGATGATCTCAATTCTTCATCTGATTTCCAGTTCCTCTTGTCTTTTGTTCTAAACTTTTGGGGACCGTTCCAAGTGCTCCAACTACTATTGGTATCCCTTTCCCCTTATATTCCACAGGTATTTCAATTCTCTAATAAGGTCTAGGTGTCTGTATACCATTTCTTTTTCTTTCATCTTCACCTTGTGATCTGCTGGAAATTATTATTAGCAATAATATGCGCCTGTACGTACGCATTTAGAAATTACACTTACAATTATATTTCAATTGTTTTTATATAAAATCATTCATAGAATTGATTTCAATACGTTGGAGAATGAGACAATAGTATTAGAGTTCAATAACGACAAACAAAAACCTGTATCCAAATTAACCACACCATTAACCTTCATGTCTTAGTGATATATAAGACACAATGAATGATTTTAAACGCACTAATAACATGGGCTATGTTGAGGCAAATCTAATTCAGATTTTCACAGACATTGTTAATAAATATAATGTATTTAGATTTGATAATCGTTAACAAACTTAGCGCAATTTCAGAGGGTATTGCAGTATTAGCAGTGAAGTGGTGTCAGTTACAGACAGGCTGTCAGCGAATCTCCATAATAATAAGATTATAATTAGTAATAGTAGTATCTGATAATATATCATAAAATTATTTTGTATCATATTATTTCACAAACTTTTCATAGACTGGCACACAGGTTTCAAAATGCTGACAGTATCTGGTGTTCCTAAGTCATCGTCCATCCCATAACTGAACAGGCTCATCGATGTTAACTTAGTTCGTATGTAAATCATTTACTAATATTAGCTTAATTGAGTACACGTCCAGTGGAAATGGACACACAGTGATAATCAATCTCACTATTAATAGCACAGCTTGCTGATGATAGCAACATATGTTATATTATTATAGCAATTTGCATCAATTCATAATTAATGAATTTTAATATATAATACTATTTGATTTCTCGTAATCACTCTAGCTGATGATTAGCTAATTATTGGATATCATTAACAGACTAGTGCTATAAATTGTCTTAAGAATAATAGGTTAGTAATTTAGACCAAGACTTAGGCCGCCTCAAGTCAAAGATTCTGAGAGCATTGTTGCCAGGTCTTGAGTTATTATAGCTTTGTAAACATTGCTATAGTTTACAGATTGTACAGATGTTACAGTAAGTAGGTAAGGATTAAAGTGGGTTTCTATTCCAGACAACACCCGGAGTATACTTAGCTAGTATAGGGTTGAGTTAAATTATTTTTAAATTTTTTGCTTGAGAGAGAGAGAGAGAGAGAGAGAGAGAGAGAGAGAGAGAGAGAGAGAGAGAGAGAGAGAGAGAGAGAGCTGTTTGTTAGCAATTAAGGGTGGAATTTCCAATCTATTTGATAACAACCTGAGTGATTTAAAGACCTTTTTTTAGTTAAATTTCTTTCTTTTCAATTTAGGCGAATAAGTGAATAGGAGTGACATACCTGAACAACTGATTAATTCGTCACTTTTGAGGTGATCCTTCTTTTGAACATCACTCTGGCTGGGTAAATACATTCAAATAGTTTTTTGTATTAAGTATAGTCGATAAATTAATATGACCATTATAGAAAATTAGCATTAATGTAGGCGGGACAAATCATCCGCAAATGCGGGCACCGGAACAAGTATGATTAGATTAAATTTTAAACGAAAATTATATGAAAAAGTTTTATGGAAAATAACGAAAAAAGAATACCACCGCCGTCAGAGAGGGACAGAAAGGCAGATATGATCAGAAAGACAGAAAGAGTATCATCAGGGACACAATATTTTATCCCCACCACGGCTGCAGACAGTAAAGTTCACTGTTGCCGAGGAAATGCTAAGGGCCATCTTTCGCTCTCCCTCCTGCTTTGAACTCCGCGAATAAAAGAAATATTACAGAGAAGCTGAGATTCATTACGTTTGTGTTGTTTGAATATTAACGGGATGAGACAGAAAAAAAAACGGGAACCTGTTTGCTTTTTAGGAAAATAAAAAGATCAACAGATGAACTGAGGATTAAAAGTCAAACGGCCACCTGTCATAGCAGCCCGACGCTGGTAATGTAACAAAGGTTTCCCTTACCACAAGGCGATCAGCAATGTGTCCCTGTGGCTACAACAGAACTAGAAGTGGAATGGGGACAATATTACTTTTCAGTATGAGTGGTTCGTAACAATTACAACAATACACGATCAAAGAGATGCTGAATCAACTCTTAAAATACTAAGATTTTCCACGCACCATTATGAATAGAGCGCCGGAGGTAATGGAAATAGAATAAAAACGAAAATACTATGGATACACTCCAATGTATTGTTTCTAATGCCTGTAGTATCCACCCGCTGTTATAAACAGAGAAAGCTGAGGTTATGTTGAATTTTTTTGGTATGCAGACCTCTTCAGATTGATATTTCTACGCTGTAATACAAAGGCATGACACAAATCGTATTCAATTCCAACGCTTCTTTCTTCGTGCCTCTAAGCACAAGCCAGAAAATATAAAGGCGGTAAAGCAACCCTTCAAACATTACCAAATAACAAGAGAAATAATTAGCAACGTTTTCACATACTGAGATGAATTACTTTCGCTTAATTGCATAAATATCAGAGATTTAGAATAAAATAGACAGACGTATTGTAACGGCTAGATATTTGAGTGTATTAAAAGGATGTTATTTTTTTATCATCAGAGATTTCCCAAGTAGCATTTTCTATGTTTATGTAATGGTGTCCATATGTTCTTTTGATTTGATTAAATCTTCAAAAGGTTTTTCGGGTGCTCATGATCAAGTTCGGGGTTCGTTTGCATTTTAAAATATAAGGCTCGGCAATACGATTAGATATTGTTTCGTATTTCTTATTTTACAAATTCTGCGAATAGCTAAGAGAGCATTGGGGTACAGTCGAAAATCATGCTTCAATATTACCAGAATCTCACTACTACTACTACTACTACTACTACTACTACTACTACTACTACTACTACTACTACTACTACAATAATGATAATAATAATAATGATAATAATAATGACAAATGTCGTAAGGATCAATCATATCAATGTGAAAATTGATAAGACGGAAAAGAATAGCAAGTGAAGGTGAGGGGAGATGAAACGGTTAATCATATAATAAGCGAATGCAGCAAACAAGCTTAACAGGAATAGAAGACTAGGCACGATTGAATGGAAAGATGATCCACTGGGAATTGTGCAAGAAATTCAATTTTGGCCATTCTACCAAATGGCATATGCACAAACTGGAATCCGTCCAAAAGAATGAGAAGCATTAAATTTTCTCAGATTTTGAGATACAAGCAGATTCCCAAACAACGGTGGAACACAGAGTGAATATGAACGAAAACGGAGAGATACACAAATACTTTCACCTTGCCAAAGCACTAAAAACGTGGGACATGAGAGTGATAAAAATTGTTGTTCGTTTTCTTGGAACCCCCCCCCCAAAAAAAAAAATGAAAAAAGAACAGAGAAATTGGGAATCAGAAGAAGAATCGAGACTATATAGACAACAGCATTTTAAGACCAGCTAGAATAGCCAGAAGAGGTCTAGAGACCTGCGAAGATTTGCTGTTACTCTAACTCCAATAAGAGACTACGAGTAAGCGTTGTTGTAAAAAACTCACAATTAGGGATATGATAATATGAAATATTGTATAAATAACGAACTCTTGTCAGTGCTGAACAGACAACAATGATACAAACCATAATTAGATCCCTTGGAACAATTCTAAAGCAGAGGAAAAGGAGGCTGGGTTAACTTTAGAATGTGTCACTATTTTTCGGACCATAGCACTGCTGAAATCAGAAAGTATACTTAAAGGACTCCTTTAGATCTAAGGATACTTGCTGTCACTCATATTCCATGGAAAAACAAGTAGTTTCAGCTGGTGGGAAAATACAAAATGTGTAAAAAATAATAATAATAATAATATTCTATGGGATTTGAGATTCAGATGGATCACTTAATCCCAGTTAGGAGAGCAGACCTAGTGTTAATTAACAAGAAGAAACATACCATATACTGGGTTTTGACGTCCTGACAGATCACAGAGTGAAAATGAAAGAAAACGAAAAATAGACAAATATTGGACCTGGGCAGAGGAGTAAAAAGACTTGCGAAAAATGAAATAAAGATTGTACCAATAGTAATTGGTGACTTTGGAAAAGATCTTTGATGGATTTAGAAGAAGAAGAAGGATCGAGACCATCTAGACAACCACATAGATTAGATTGGCCAGAATACTCAGGAAAGTGATGGGGACCTGAGGAAACTCGCTGTCACTCAACCTCCAGAGAAAGACCATAAGATAAGGCAGGTGTGAAAAATCTGAAGGAGTAAAATAATAATAATAATAATAATAATAATAATAATAATAATAATAATAATAATAATAATAATAATTATTATTATTATTATTATTATTATTATTTTGGAACAATCCCAAAGTACCTCGAAAAGAATCTGGGGAAACTGGAGATTCGAGGCAGTCACTGGAACTTCAAATCTTTACAAGGGTGAAAATATAAAGTATTTACATTACAAGTATACAAGATAGAAATAAGCAATAAATATATTTTCTACAAAATTGTTTCCATATTCAATACATTTGTACTTATGAGATTTCCATCTTCTGGATTGATTAAGTGATTGAACTTAACGGCATGTCAATCCATCCAAAATTATTTTATCAGTACAGTTTAGAGAGTCGACTTTATTGTACGCTCATATTTACATTTTGTGTGCATTTGTTTCTTAAGATATTTTGTACACTGAATTGAATACAAGTACAGAGATCTATTTTACCGCTAGTTTGAACTCTAACAAGAACTAACACTAACAATTAACTGAGTATAATGGTATGGAAGATGTACTCCACACTCTCCATATCTCTAAAACTAATGCCTCATCATCGGTTGTTTAATGATATACATAGTACCCCCCTTTTGGGGGTTTAGGTGTTACCTTTTTACAAAGGATGCATATCGTAGTCTATGCCTTACCGATAATGTAGTCCATTGGTTAGGCTACCAACACAACGAATTTTGAAATGGCTTGAATCTGTGCATATACTCTGCTATACAGGTCTGATGGTTATAGAAGTTTTTTGCATTTGCACACTGTGTTTCGCCCCCAAATGTCGTATATAATTTTTGTATATCTATTGTATATTGGCACAATATACAATAGTTGTTCTGCTTTGCAAAGGTTTTCTTTTGAAGTCGGGAGAACCGTCGATGTACCAAGCTATGATAATTTAACCATTACAACTTTTGATATGTTTACGTAAGTGTTATTGCAAAATAGTTCAATAAATGAAAATGTATAATAATATCTGGCATAATTATTTCTTTCTTTTCATGTGTTTCTCTTTTTTCCCCTTGTTCTTTTTTCTAACTTTCTTTTTCTTTCATTCTTTTCTGCGTTTTTTTTTCTTCTATTTCAATAAAACATGGCTACCTCTACTTATCTCCCAATTTTCTTTCTTGCTTGTTTGCTTTTTCCCCTGATGTGTACCACGGATTTTTTTCTTTCCTTTATTTCCTCACAATTCCAACAGTATGATCCATTATTTATCTGAGGGTGTGACAGAATATGAAATTTGAACTCATGCAATCATATAATATGAATCAGAATGGAATGTTCCATTAATTATCTGATGTGATGTCTGGGTGGGATACACATAGGTACGTACGAGCGTATTAATATATAGGTTCTAAATTCATAATTATTTAATTTAATAAAGTGAAACTAAACATTTTATCATACCCCTTCGGATGAAATGCATGACCTTTTTTATGTGCGTTTTTTTTTCTTTCTTTGTATTTCTGGATTTCTGCAAAGAATCAAATAGTTATGCATTGTATGAGAATCCTGCTTCTCAACCATCCAGCTCAGATCAAAAAGACGCACTTGGGATTCCAATTTCAGGGCAGAATATTTTCTTTGCATGCAAGAGTTAGAATAGTCTAATGCCTGCGTAATCCTAATTGCAGGACTTGGTAATTTTTGCCCATCAATCATATTGTGTCATATTCTAGCTGCATACTCATCTTGTTAAATATAGAATCAGAGTATGTATATATATATATATATATATAATATATATATATATATATACAATATTTATATACATTTATTTATTTATACATATATGAGGAACGCCCTGAAAAGTTATGAGCCTAACCAAGAAGAAAATTTTGTATGGCCATAAGGAGTACATGAACTCTTCCACCCCGATATCTGTCCGGCAGATCATTACACCTGGAACATGGTTTCTCAAGTTTCTTTAACCCTTGTAAAATATTCAATAAAAATGAAAAATAAAAACTCATTATCTTATCCGTTGAACTGAGCACCTTTCAGCATCTACCAGTATATATATATATATATATATATATATATATATATATATATATATATATATATATATATATATATATATGGAGGGGAGAGAGAAAGAGAGAAAAGGAGAGATTAAAAGAATAAACAAATGTTGAAAGAGAGTGGGCGTGGGAATGACAAGAGAAGCAGCTGACCCTCATTAATAAAAGTACCTGGTTGTAATTATTTATTCATACCTGGGTGTCCCTCTTAGCATTTCAACTGATATTTTCAAGAGGAATATTTCGTATGTTCTGCAATAGCGAATAGGAACATTTTTCTTCCTCTTTCTTTCCTCCCCCCTCTCTTTTTAGCAGTAGTACAGACAGCCCATACAGCGCGACCTTTCACAGAGTCACTTCTGCATCAGTGATGTACCCAAATAACATCTCAAAGTAAACAAGATCCTCTTCATGGAACACAAGTTTTTTAATCTAAGAATGGTGAAGTGCTTTTTGCATACCAGACAGTCCGTAAGTCGGTCTGTTGATCGGCAGACTTAGCAGCAGACCGAACAACATGCGAACGGTGGGGTGCTCATTTACATTTCTGGGTCTTCTTGTTAAGTTAATCTTTGACTAGTACTGGTATATTTTAATAGGGCACCCAGTGAGTATCAACTTCAATACTCAAAAGAATTGGTCTGTCTAACTGTAAGACTCTTATTCGTAGGCGTGCATATATATTCGTCTTAATGCATTTAATTACATGCATATTTAATTAATACTAAATAGGATATGTTAACGTCAAAATTAAATAGTAAAGTAATTATCTGTAATAGCCTATGTCTGCTTCGTTTTTTGGGGTTTTTTTTTAAGAAGAAGAAGAAGAAGAAGCGTTAACTTGTATACTCCCCAACTTCAGGAATTCAAGGTAATGAGTCCAATCCTCTCAGCATGCCCACTAGTTGAGCAATCATATGAACAACAAATTAATATATAAATAATAACATATTCACCGGCGGCTAAATTTTCGAATATGATAAGGACCGCAACATTATGGATTTGTCAACATTACAAATTCCCGAAACTTTCCATCTTCCTCAATTGTGCTGTGGACTTACTTTTTAAACTTGCTTTTGTAGCTGGAATACATCCTGAACATTTTGATACCTTTTTTATACACTTTTACTTAAAACTCTTTTGAATTTTTCTCATGGATAAAAATGCTTCTGATTTTCAAAAATAAAATTCATTCTATTTTTAATACAATATATATATATATATATATATATATATATATATATATATATATATATATATAATAATGTCGCGCAATTAGCACAGATATACATGCCAATCTCTCGCCAACCTTCTCTATCATTCATTGTCCCAAGAATGTCCTCTGCGCAGCATCCAATATCCTCGAAGAGTTGGGCAATGTAGATCCTTGGTGAGCGGCCCATATTAGCATGTCCATGTGTTGGCTTCCACAGGAGAACGTCACTTATGAATTCGTCCTTCCTCCTCCAGCAGTATCCAACATGCCTTGTTTGTCTCACTAGAATGGTTTGTGAGATAGGGGGCTGGTTGCCGTACAGCTGCTTCCTTGTGAGGTGCTGTTTTCACAACTTGTTCAAGACCGCACGCAGCATTCTTGTGCAGCTCCCATCTGACGTATTCTCAAGGCACCGCGCTAGGATCCAAGTGGTGCAGCCATACAGCAGCAATGATACAACAACAGCTTGGGAAAATTGTCACTTTAACTTGTTAGTGAGTTCGGATTTCCATATGACGGATCATTTGTTTATAGCCGACCATACTTTTCCCATTTGTGTATTAACATCGTTTTCTGTGAATGAGAGATTACTACCTAGGTATGTGAATTGTTCTACTGGCTTAGAGTCTTACCGTTGAATGTGGAAATGTTTCCTTTTTTTTTAAACACATACACTCAGTTTTATCGAAGTTCACATAGAGGCCGATATTTTTTGCTGCCTTCTTCAGGCTATGCAGTAGTGATTCGACCTGTGCCGGTGTATATGCAAGAAGTGCTAGCTCATCAGCGTAGTCTGCATCTCTGACAGTACTTTGCTAAATGCATCTTTAGTCTCGATATTTTCTGAACAGACATAGTACGCAGCAGACAAGATCACTTTATTATATAAGACCTTTTTTTAATTAAAATTTTTCATTCGGTTTTTTCTTCTGTCTTATCTCTCTCTCTCTCTCTCTCTCTCTCTCTCTCTCTCTCTCTCTCTCTCTCTCTCTCTCTCTCTTTCTCTTTCTCTTTCTCTATCTATATCTCTCATGCACACAGCTCCATGATTTCATCGAGGTCCGCCCTGTCGGTGAGGTTTCGAATAAACTGACTGCGTGCCCTTCAGAATGTCAGTGAAAAAATAGGTCTTCTGGGTATGATACTAAACTGCTTCTGATAGTGAGGCTCTGTTTCTCGAGATTTTTCAAGTGTGCAGGACCTCATTATTGCCATTACTCCCAGATCCACTCTGAACAGTAATGGTCGTATACGGTAGGATAATATCTATGAGATAAATAGATATGTTTAAAGATTATCCGTATTTGATAAGACAGTTTGCAAAAAACTCTTACGAAACACCTACACAAAAAAGAAAACAAAGAACAAACAATGAACGCTATTATCTAAATTCTATGCTAAATAAAATAACCCTCGACTGGTTGGTATGTCGTTAAAATCAATAAATCATCTAACAATAAATAAAAATATGTCTGGTGAAATGTTTTACTTTGCCTTACATTATCTAACAGTATTCATTTTATTATTTCTTCTTTTCAATTTGTGATAAGTAATTTCTTAGAATTAACTGGGTACCTACTCTTTCTATGGGTATAATATATATGTTTGGATATTAGGGTACTATCTCTGCGTTTAAATAGATATGTTTAAATTTTAGGTACTATTTATGGGTCAAATAGATCTGTATAGAAAATATTCCCATTCGATAGGAATACTTAATGTCATATAACTGTAAATTATTTTTATTAAGAACAGTTACTTGAGGCTGTAATTGCTTACTTAGTATTAATATTAATATTTGTTATTTGAAACCACATGCGTGAAAACAAAGAAATATTATTAAATAAAAATAAATACTTGAACCCATATATCAGTATTAGATAAGAACACCTGAAACCATACAACTGTGAGCAGATTATTTGCATTATATAAGAATACTTGATCTCATATATGTATGTCTAAAATAACACTTAATGAACAAAACAGAAAAATATAGGTATGAATCTACAGTGAACCCGATTCCCAAATCTATAGGTATAAAATTTGTACGGATTGATATACCGTTAAAATCTATCAGTCAATCACTAGATCACGCAGGTCAAAGCTGCATTTCTATAAAGACCAGGCACCATTTGGTAGTCTGGAAAATTATACAGGTATGTATTGCCAAAGAATGGACTAAATTCT
>CM042148.1:4711129-4783629 GCA_023376005.1 Doryteuthis pealeii
CCATTCATACTGTAAACATCTATTTTGTTGTATATATAAATACAATTGCATGTGATTAGTATGTAGATATGGTCAACAGTGTAAGTAATGTAAAACAATTTTATCAATAATTGATGTTTAAATAAAAATAAAATCATGGAGAATATGATGAAAATAACTGAAGAAATTGTGACTTGTATAGTAATATAGTTTCGGTAACAGACAGACAAACCCACAATCTCCATTATAATAAGATATATATATATATATATATATTTACCACCCCCTCTGCATGAGCAGAATGTGACACAAGGTCAATTTCTTAAGCGGAGTTCAGCAGGTTTGAATTCAGAGTTTTCCTTCTCCTAGAACGGTTGCCTAACCAAGGTTAAAGAGCCCAGTCTGCCCTGCTATTTACCCATAGCTGGAGGGAGAGTAGGATACATACCTTACCAAAGGGTATTAGCGCTAAGTGAAATGCAATTACCACGCCCAGGATTTGAACTCGGGGCAACGAGTCCATTTCCCATAACTTTAACCATTACACCACGCGCTTCCTATATATATATATATATATATATATATATATATATATATATATATATATATATATATATATATATATATATATATATATATATATATATATATATATATATATATATATATATATATATATATATATATATATATATATATATATATATATATATATATATATATATATATATATATATATATATATATATATATATATATATATGTGTGTGTGTGTGTGTGTGTGTGTGTGTGCTCCTTTCGAGTTCTATCAAAACTAGAGGTCATTTCACTATGAGAACACTAAGTTATTCCAACAACTAATTTCTACTGCTTTGTGTTTGTAGCACTTCAATTCAGACAGCAGACACGCTACACTGTGACACTGTTTAAGTTGTTAGCAATAGAATCTCATAATACATTCAGTTCAGGCACATTTTAAATGCCTCTAAAACGTGGTAATACTAAATAGATTGATAGATAGATAGACACAGATAAAAAGAAAGAATATGTCTGTAACACTGAATATATTATATATATATATATATATTTACATACATACAGATATATACAGAAAGAGAGAGAGAGAGAGAGAGAGGGGGAGAATATGGGTATCACTAGATAGATATATGGGTATGTACAGAGAAAGACATGTTGGTAACGCTAGAAAGAAAGAAAGAAAGAAAATATTAGATAGATAGATGCATGTTTGCATACTTATATACATACACATGTATACGGTTGATAAATTTGATGCCGGTTTTATTGGGCCATTCATATATAATGTAGAGTATCTTTTTCAATAAAATTGTTTAGTTAAGATGCGGTGTGGTGTAATATTAAGAAAAAAGAAAAGAAAAAATATTTTACAAACCAAGCATCTAAATGACTCGAGGCGTCCAGAGTTTGCGCTCAGAATTCCCGCCAATATTATTAGGGAGTAACGAATGTCTACAGCCGCCATTACTTTTTATTATTGTTTTGAAATGTCGACGGGTTTCCCATTTGTCTTGCAATGTTCAGCTGTTACAGGCTGTGATATATGGAATTCCTCCTGCTTCCTATTACTCTTCTTCCTAGATTTTTAGACATGTTTTCTTTCTAGTTCAAGGAATTCTTTTTTTTTAACACAGTACTTGCTTGGCGCCACTCTTTTTTTCTTCTTTTCGTGTATTTATCTTTGCTTTGTTTTCGGGGCGTTGGCAGGAACAGACCATTTCTTTCTGACTGATTTAATACTAATGAGCACAATTCCAACTAATGATGTGTGGCATGAACAACACAGCTACTTATACCATTTAGAAATATGTAGGATGACCCTTAAGACAGGAGGGCTATTTAAATCAATCGCGACTGTCAAGAAACTGCTGATAATAGGGCTAAATTATTTTAAGAGCGTATTAGTTTAAAACAATTGTTTCTAGTACTAATCTTTTACAATGTAAGAAAAACCTTTGAGGTTTTTCGACAGTTACTAATATATATATATATATATATATATATATATATATATATATATATATATATATATATATATATATATATATAGTATCCAATTGCCGCTTTAACATTTCTGTTGCAGTGGCGTCAGTAAATTATTCAAAAGTGCTCGATATATCAAAAATATGGAGCAGTAATAATACTAATACTAATACTAATACTACTACTACTACTACTACTAATAATAATAATAATAATAATAATAATAATAATAATAATAATAATAATAATGAAACTCAGGAGATATCACATCAGAAGTCATGAACATGGCTCTGAAAAGGAAACCTCAAAAGAGAAACCGAATCCCTTATAAACGCAGCACAAGACAATGCCATTAGAACACACTATATAAAGGCAAAATAGATAAGACGCAGCGGAACAGCAAGTGCAGAATGTGTGGAAATAAAGACGACACAGTCAATCATATAATAAGCGAATGCAACAAACTAGCACAAAGAGAATATAAGACTAGGCATAACTCTGTGGGAAAGGTTATCCACTGAGAACTGTGCAAGAAATTAAATTTTCACCATACAACCAAATGGTACATTCATAAACCTAAACCTGTCCTAGAGAACGAGACGCACACAATTCTCTGGGACTTCGAGGATAACCTAATCCCGGCCAGGAGACCCAACCTAGTATTGATTGACTAGAAAAAGATAACCTGTCAACTCGTGGATTTTTCTGCCCCAGACGACCACTGAGTGAAAAGGAAAGAAAGCGAAAAAATAAACAAATACATAGACCTTGCCAGAGAACTGAGGAAGCTGTGGAACATGAAGGTGAAGGTCATACCAATTGTAATTGGTGCCCTTGGAACAATCCACAAACTCTGGAAAAGAATTTGGGTAAACTAGAAATCAAAGGAAGAATCAAGGCCATCTAAAATACAGCATTGTTGGGATCGGGTAGAGTATTCAGAAGAGTCCTGAGACCTGAGGAGACTTGCTGTCACTCAGCCTACAGTGAACCAGCAGCTACGGCAGGTGTGAAAAACTAATAATAATAATGATATTATTATTATTATTATTATTATTATTATTATTATTATAGTACAGGTAAAGTGTTAAGTATAGTTAAAAAGTTAATATTATATATATATATATATATATATATGATAAAATAGTTTACTCTCCTCATGTGTTCAAGATCATCGATAGAGCATGTATATATAAGGGTAGCGGACACATGAAGAACATCTACACTTGGTTTGAAAATCGCATGGGCGAGAGACTGTCTGTTATCAAGCTCCGTTACCTTCTTGTCTTCGTTACCATAACTTATATATATATATATATATATATATATATATATATATTGCTAAAATAAATTTATGCTCTAAATATATATATATATATATATATATATATATATATATATATATATATATATATATATTGTCAAAATAAATGTATGCTCTACATTGTATTGAGCACTTTGTATTTGTTTTTTCTCAACCTTAGCTTCTGGATATTGTGCGCTTCCAACGATCGTACTTATACCCACCGGTAAGTTACTACTTATACATTTACAAATATATATATATATATATATATATATATATATATATATATATATATATATATATAGTCTGTGTTAGAGACGCATATCCTCAAATCTATGTTATATTCACAAATCTTTTTATAAAGTAGTATTCATATTAATATATATAAACCCCTACTCTACTGCATATAAATATTCATAAACGATTATATATGGTCATTAGATTAAACTCCCCATCCGGGGCCTCTAAGTAGGCTTTGCCTTGCTTTTCTTAGGGGGATCTGTGGTAGAATACGCCGGTCCTGTAGATATATTGCTTGGACAATAATAGTCTTTAAAATGGTTTGCGAAAAAAAATGATGGAAATCGTGCTTGACTAGAATTTTGTGTTATGAGTTCATAAGTCGCAAGTTATTAAAAGTCGACATATAAGTAGAAACTTGATTTGGTGTCCCCGACTGAAAATAACAGACTCAATTAGTCATCAATATGGTGGCGGGGACTCATCGGACGATTCCGTCTACATGAGGCGGAAATGGAAATTGAGTGTTCTGTGAACTCCAGTAAAAGACGACGAATTTCTCGAGTAAATGTCTCTTTTGCTGACTGGGGTACGAGGAGACAATGTTTCACGTGAACTAATGGGAAAGAGTTCAAGGATATGGGAAGAACCAGTTCTTACTATGAGGAAGCACCTGCGTTCACGAAGGGGGAAAATAAAGGAACAGAGGTCCTAACGCTTAAATTTAGGAGCACCGGAACTCAAGGTGTAGTAATATGAATTTTAATAATAATTGACAGTTGGAAAACATATACTCTCAGACCTGGATAACTTTCAAACATCTATCCGACTTATAGATTCTAATTTAACTGTTACACCCTGTCCGCTTCAGAGTGGACATGGGCGTAGTGACAATGAAGTGTATACCCTACGCTTCCAATATCTCGTGAAGTGAATGCTCAGCATCTGATGCAATGTCATACTAATGACACCCACTTTTCGTGCTGGTAGTGGGGGACTTCTCGGCACACTTAAAAGATAGTTTTCTTTTATTCAGCAGTACATGAATTAACAGATGTGGCGCAACATATTTTCTATTTAATATTTCAAGACTATCAGTATTCGCTGTGGCCATATAAATGATAATCTTCTCCTTTTGAATTTAAATCATATCATTTCACAGTCTTTGTTGATATTTACTAAACTTTGCTTCTTGTGTGATACTTACGTGCTATTTTTTTTACAGTACCTAATGTTTTTTGTAAGTGATTGCCTCTGTAAATGTTTAAGTAAGCTTATCGTTACTGGATTATTGTGATATGGGATGAATTAAAACCAACACGATTTGTTAATACTATTTATATTTGGTCACCTGACTCACTAGTAGGCAGACGCAATGCTTTAATGATCTAGTGGTAACCGTTATTTTCAATAATAGTTAATTCTTTGTACCTGCCGATAGTATTACTATACATATTGTTAGGGTATATAATCACTAAATCTGGTGAATTCCTTAAATTATTGCAGTGCAAAATATCAAAGTACGATTAGTCAAGAAAACCTTTACTGTACATACTACTCTTAGAAAAATATGGAAGTAAAATTCTTAGAAGATAGTTCCCTTCGCTTTTTTTCTTTAACTTTTTTCATTAAGCTGTAAATAAACTAATAACAAACAAGACGTAAAAGATTAAATAGTTAATCATCCTTACTTCATGGAATATTTCGTAAACTAAGCTGACTAAATTATTTAAATCAACGGTACATATTTATTTTCAAAACATGCAGAGGAAAATATTATGGAATAACACAATGATGAGAGGATAATTATGGAATGATCTTATAATTTACATATTAAAAATATTAACTGAAGCCCAGATATGCAAATCGGTCAACAGTTAAAAGAGAGTCACTGCAGATCTCAACAGATATTAACTGAAAGGTAGAATGATTCCAAATAATAATACTTAATTTAAACAATGGAAAGGATCGTAAAACTCATTCAAAAGGCAATCTGTGGTAGAGTGTCGCAAAAGGCGTTGATTATTACCAATCAATTAGTTTGGAAAAAATATGAATTATGATTAAAAATGAAAAAATACTCGTAGATAAACAAAGACATTAAAGTGTCAGGATATAAAACTCAAGTAAATCTGCTTTGAAAATAGAACAAAACCAATGAAAAATAAATGGATCAAAAGAGGTTGGGGGTCAAAGTTTGTGGCTGAACTGTACGTAATCGATTGAATGAAATGGTATTTCAACCAAAATGGTATTTAAACCAACAGAAAGTCAGCACTAAAACACAATAAGAAAAAATGAGTTTAAAGTGAGCTAAAAAGAAACAGTCATACCATGTGAACTATTTAATGAAAGATATATTCAGTGATGAATCAATAATCTGCATTGGCCAAGGAAATTGTACTGGAACTTAAGCCTTGTACCATGTAAATGAAAATTGTAGATATTACTGCCTGAAGTAAACAAGTAAATTTCCCAAGTCATACATTATCTGGAGTTGCATATCACTTAAATGACGTGGAGAGATGGCAAACATTACCGTAACAATCAATGCACATGTGTACATTGAAATGCTCGATAAAAGTTTTAATATATTTTTGACAGCAACACTACACAACACATTGATAGTGCTGTACCCTGACAATACGACACAGTCATATTTACTATATACGTTGCCTTTCTTGGCAATTTTATTACAATACTTAATACATTGTGGCTATAGAAATTAACATGTATTTTCGCTTTCTTTCTGATCTCTTCACACACACACACACACACACACTCACACACACACACACATACCCACACACACATACACACACACATATATATATATATATATATATATATATATATATATAGTTTGATATATTTATAGATAAATGGTGCTCAATATCAGTGATAGAACATATATTACTTAGTTAGGATAGCGTAGATATAGAATCTGCTGTGTTTAGGAACTTTAAGTTACTATCTTTGCAATGTTTCGTTAAAAACCAAAGGAAGTTTTTTTCATTCAACTTCAACCACGCATCACTACTCAAACCCATACATAGTAAGAGCTTACGCCATCTTTCCGAATCAGCACTCATTGTGAACACAAAAGTTGTAAAACAGAGACCAGGATTTTTCCACCTGGCAACAGCTATCGCAAAAATCGTAACTCAAAGGAACAAAATCAAAATAGGAAACGGATAAAAAATAGAAAATATATTTTTTTTAATCACAAAATCTCTAAAATACTCCAAAACAAAAATATTCAAATCCCCCAGCTTTCACAAACTTTCCCAGACAACAGTTGTCACACACTAACTTACCACTAGATTATCAAATTTCTTCAATGACAATAAATAGCCCCATAAAAAAGCACCATAGCCCACAAATAAACCGATTTCTTTCCTTCACCTCCTCACTTACAGATCCAAAACCCTATTTCTTTTCCTTTTGCCTCAATATCAACACTATGTACGCCCCCGTCTTCTGCCCGCCTAGGAAATTACATTTTCAGCATAAAAATAAGATTGTGGTACCCATTTTGTATTTAGAATAAATTCGAAAAAGCTTCGCAAAAGACCGATGTGAAATATCATTTGAATTTAGTTGTTGTATTGTTTTATCCGCATTTTCCTCTATGTTCAACTATATATATATATATATATATATATATATATATATATATATATATACAAAGAGAGAGAGCAAGAAAGATGGAGAGGGAGGGAAAGAGAGAGAGGGGGTTGAACAGACACATGTATATATATATAGAGAGAGACAGAAACACTCCGCATCATTTAAAAGCTTGGACACTTCTATATTCATATACACGATGACAGATAGAATTAATGACTGGAACCCACCTGAATTATGGAAGAGTATAACTTGTATTATAATGATCTGCACAGGCCATCAAAATAAGGAGATTAAGTTTGCTGCCCAATCCTCTCTGAATACTGTAAAAACAATCAGACATGAACTGGAGAATTGCAATGGAAAGTAAGAGGCTGTGGCTTGAAGAAAGCAACATAACAGACAATCTGATTGCGTTCGTACATCAGAATTCCTCGAAAATTTGTAGAAAAAAGTATTGGGGGACACTGGCATTGGAATTCGGGCTTTGTCACGTGAATTGAATGTTACAGCCTCTACCATGAAACTTGCACCCAATGAAGACCTTAGCTACTACTCATACAAGCGTCGCAGAAGTTAACTGCTCCCAGAAAAGGCTCGTGAAAATCGTCTGACAAAGGCGAAGAAACAATCTGGTTCTTTTCCGATGAGAAAAACTTTTGCCAAGATCAGAATCACAACACACAGAATAGCAGATGGCTTGTATACAATCCATAGACACTCCTCGTGTCATGCAGCCTAAATTTACCCAAACTGTGATGGTTTTCGGATGTGTGTCCTCTGAGGGTGATGTGATGCCTCCGTATTTTTTCAGAGAGGGTATCAGTTTGAATTCAGATGCCTACGTGTTCTTGCTAAACACTTTAATCAAGCCCTGGATAACAAGAGTAGCCAATGGTAAGCCATATTTATGGCAGCAGCATTCGGTCGACTGCCACATCTCTGGGAAAAGTTTAAAAAATGGGAGTCAGCGAATTTTTACGACTATAACAGTCCCAATATTTGGCTTCCGAAAATTCCAGATCTTAACACTATGGATTATTATGTATGTGGCTCTGTTGAGAAACACCAATCGCCATGCCAGTACTACAAAAGCCCAGTTGATCGACAGAATTAAGGTAGTTTTTGAGACACTTCCCAGGGAAACTGTAACATCAGGTTGCTCCAGGTTACGGAGCACGATTGAGGCTGTGATTGACGCTAATGGCGGTTAATTTGAGTGAAACTTGTTGACAGCCGTGTAATTTCCGTGCCTGTTGAATTTCTTTACAATCCATTAAATATTGTAGTTACCAAGCACTTTTTCTTTTTCCTTATAAAACTGTCAAATTTATACCGAACACCCTATATATATATATATATATATATATATATATATATATATATATATATATATATATATGGGTATGTCTACTTCTCTATTTTTCTCTATCTCTCTTTCTCTCCCCATTATCTATATATTAAAGAATATCAAACAAGTGATCGTTATTACTTTTTTTCAAGACATTATCTAACTTAACACCAAACCTATTTCATTGAAATATGAAACGATTGGGCGTAGACGATCATTAATATTTACAAAATCTCTTTTTGTAAACACTCTCACCAAACAAGTTGAAAAATCAATGAAAGCGATTTTCGGGGTCTGCGCATGCGTTACATTTATTCGCCATAAATCAGCAACGGTTGTGTTTGCGTCGACCATTTTGTCTCGGATTTGGAACCTGACGTGCCAGCCCCCTCAGCCACTGACAATCGGCTAGCATCTGTCCCATTGTTTCTCGAACAAAAGATCCGAATTGAATTGTCGAAGAGAAATCGAAGTGAGACTGTTCAATTTTTTTTCTCCCACGATCCTTGAAGATATTTGTGCTGTAAACAAGCGGAGACGTATGATGATTGATGGAGCAAGTATTGGAGAAACGCACGCTCTGATTGGATCAATGAATTGAAATGCTTTTTTTCCATTTACAAGTATTGATGGATAATTTCATAGAGAAGATGGTTATTTAATTGAACATATCCTTTGAAAGCAGAAACTGTTTTTGCAAACAACATTTTCGCTAGACATCATTTTTCTCAGTAGGTTACCATCAACACAGCAAACACCACTCTATCATGATATTTTATGCTTGTAGAGGAATGATAGTTGGTTGACAGTCGTTTCCTCTTGCAAAATAAATGCTAAAATAATTCACGACTGTGTAGTTACAAGAACATACTATTTCTTGATCAATTTACTTATGTTCATACAGGAGGAAAAGGAGGAACTCACAAAGTAGATATCCTTTTCGTTTTCTGTTTGGTAAAACATTATTTACAATGAAAACCTACTGTTCATTTGTATGATATTTGCTCACCATTTCTCCATATTTATTTAACTCAGCTAAAGGTTTAACTAAAATTTATTAAAAAAAATCTGATTAACTGTCGTATGAAGATGTTTTGTATTATTGTATAATATAATAATATTAATAATGTATAATATTGCCAAATTGGTATATAAGTTTTACTTCTTCTACACATGTTACCATAGCAACTTTAAAGAGTCTAATATACCCTAGTTTTTACCATAGCAGGAGGAGAATAGTTGGATTCGTACATTTCCCAAGTGTATTAGCGCTATGTGAAATGCAAACATCCAGTATTTAGAACTCGCCTCACTGTATCCATTTGCTACGACTTAACTATTATACTACGTGCCTACACAATCGAAATACAACATAAGAATATGCAATAAAGAAAAGCTTAATATCCTAATCTGAAAAGGAAATTCTTTACTATGATATTGGTTGTTTAGTTATTGATTTTAATGGCATATCAACCTCTGGGGTTATGTCATGCCTAACGGTTAGGAAGTTATACATATCGTGAATTTATATTTATACTTTTTAGTAATTGGTTTTAACAATGTATTAGCATTATTGGGGATTATGTTGTATGGTATTGATTTGTTTCATTCTATTTCCCTAAATAGAGAAGAGTAAATCCTCCATGTTGATATTTTCAAACTAATCCTTCATATTGTTTGCTTTAAAATAACGGTTTCTGATGTGAGCAAAAAACCTGTATTTTATGAATAAGTGTTTAACTGTCAAAGGTATTTGACATGTTCCACATTGTGGTTGTTGTTCTTGTTTGAGTATATAGGAGTGCGTTAGTCTTGTATGACCAATGCGTATTCGGGACACAATGACTTGTTCCTTTCTAGACTTCCTTAAAGTTTGTCTCCAGCCTCCAAAGTGGGTTTGATTAGGTTGTTATTCTGGTGTTGTTGGTCCCCTAGCATCAAATAGGACAACTATGACAAGTAGGGGATGTAATCCTTACAATTTTAAAAAGGGACGACGCAATATATGGATATCTTCATCAGCATATTTTGTCGACGGTACGGATTCCTTTAATTTTCCATCTCTGTCTTTCTCTGTATGTATGAATGTATGTTTCTTTGTATGTCTCCATCCATCACTCTTGGTAAGCCGTCCAAACAGCACCGAGTGTCTGCACAGAATTGATGAATTTATGTTTTTGCTGGTCAGTGAACATTTCTGTGTGTAACAACATATCTGTCTGTAACTTATTAGTTCGTCCTTAATTATCCAACAATGTTTAGCATTTCTTTGTCATCGTACTTGAACGGTTTGTATTATTACGTTCACTTTCAGACTAATACCCCTGGGAAAGGTATGAACCCCCTCACCCTCCAGGTATAGGTTAAATAGTAACTAATGTTCTACAAGGATGGATTTGACATTAAGTACCCCACGAGTGTTGATATGCCATTAAATAAAGAAACCATATGAAAATCTTGAATGGTTTGTATGATGGGAGTCATGTGACCGTAAACTGTTGTTTTGTTGGTGGGTGTTTACAGGATTTTTTTCAAAACAGCACGCAGCATCCTTGCTTAGTTTCCATCTAGCCTTTTCTGCAAGCTTTCCGTAAGAGTTCAGGTGGTGCGATTATACAGTAATACTTACACGGCTATTGTTATGAGGAATTTCCATTTTATTTCATCAGAGAGATCAGATTCCCGTATGGTCGATAAGTTTAAGTTGTAAATGTAATCAGAAAAAGAATGAATAAAATAATAGCAGGTATATAAGGTATATAAAAGCACAAATAATAAACAAAATAACAAGATAACAGTTGTCAAAATAAGTACAAAAACAGAAAACTCAAAACCAGGAAAGAAAAATATAGAACAGAATATGTTTCAGGCATAGAAAAGGAATAAAAATCAAGAAAGAAAGAGAAATTATAGCGAGGAAAAAAAAAAGCAAATAAAAAAAGTGACGGAAATGACTCCGGGGAATATGAATGAAAAAGTATGTAAAAAAAGACTAAAGTTTAAAAAATGGAAACAGAAGATATAAAATGAACGATAGGAAAAAGGAACAAAAAGGAACATCTAAAGTCAATGGGGAAAAGAAGAAAGAAAAGGGAGGACAATTGTAAATCTAGAAAGAATAGGAATTTGAAAAGATGTTGGAAAATAAGAGAAAAAGTAAGATACATGGAATAATAATCAAAGAAGAAAAAGAATTATAGCAAGGAGAAATAAATCATAAAGAAAAAAAGGAATAGAAAAGATTGACAAAAACATGAAAAAAAAAGTAATAAGTAAAAAAACTCTTAACAGTTATATTTATTTATTAGTAGGACACATTTTTAATCTCAGTATGATAAACGTTCTAAATGGAAAACTTAAAAATTAAACGTGTGTCGAAACTTGTTCATGTCGCAACGGGTGAATAAAAACACTGAATTTTTACGCAAAGAGGATAGAAAAGGAATGGTAAATAGAAAAATAAGAAAAAAGAAACATAAAGATGGAAACAGGGGATAGAAAATGAATGATGGTGAAAAGAATAAGAATAAATGAAAAGAAATGGAGGAAAAGATTGAAAAAGAAAAACTAAAAGCTAAAGGGGAAAAGAAGAAGGATAAGGAATAAGAAAAGGAATGACAAATGGAAAATTCGAAGGAAATGTATTTTTTAAATGACAGGAGATAAGTAAAAAGATAACAAGAGAAGGAATACAACGAAGGAAAGGAAGGAAAAGAGGATACATAAATGAGAAAAGAACGAAAAAAAATAAAAAAGAAAAGAAAAAGACAGGAGGAAAGGAGACATAAATAGAAGGAGTGAAAGGGTAAAAAGAATTTTAAAAAAACTCAAAAAGTAATTGAAAGAAATGTAAAAATAAGTAAAAGAGGAAGAAAAAGAAAAATTAAACTGAGAAAAGACAGGAAGACATAAATAAAAGAAAGAATGCCCGCCAAGAAAAGCTTGTTGCCAATCAACAACATCTTGTTCCTCAAAACAAATATTTATGGGAAGACCTATTCCCAACTTCACAAACATCCCAGAAAATTAAACCGAGGCACGAGAACAACAATGAAACGATAGGAAAATATTTCCAAAAAACGAACAAAAAAAAAAAGAAAAAAGAAAAATAACTAAAAAAATCAAGAAACACTCCATTCAAAGAACCCGTTGCTTTTTATCATTATTCCCACACGATGTTTGCAATATACTCTTTTGAATTATTTTCCTTATTTTATACCTGCTGTAGTCTAAATATTTACCCAATCGATATATTTAGAGCCTGTCCAATTAGGAGCTTTGACCAGTAAAGAGTAACCAGCCACACAGAATAAATTGGTAAATACTTACTCTTAGTCAAACGTAAATACAAGCTGATTAACTTAGTGTGTGAAGGACAGTTGGCAAACCAAAAAAGCAGAGAAGGAGTTACATAAAATAGAAAAATCAAGACAAGTTTTTACTTGCAAATCATATTGCATCATGACTCCGTGATTACTAATGATGCCCAACAGTTTGTGGCAGTTGACAACAAGTTTTCTATGAGCTGTCGAGAGAGCAGAGACTATGCTGACTGTATCCCCTCCGAGGGGGGTTAAGACCCCCTAAAAACGTGTGTCCTGGAAATGTCATTAAATTACATCTAATGGTGTGAATTGAGTTCTGAAGCTCTGAGGATAAGAGTACTCTTTTATTGACTATTTCCCTTGTATACTCTGATATGGATTGGTAATACCTGTCGGTATTCCATGTACGAGTCGAATATATGTTTGAAATTATTAGTGTAAGATACGAATTCGTGATACCAAATAAATAAACATTATTTGTATTGAGAGATATACTGGAAGTTTATAATTATTATCTTATTTATCAGTTCACTCCTTGAAGGATTTTCACACCCGCATCACCTGGTGGTCTTTCACTAGTGTCTGAGTTACAACAACTTTTATGTCCCGAGCACTCTTCTGAGTATTCTAGATGATATTTAAAATGTTGTCTGGAGAGTCCTGATTTCCAATTCCTCCTGTCGTTTTTCTAAACTCTTGGGGACTGTTCATAGAGCACCAACTAAAACTGGAATCATTTTCACCCTCACATTATTATTATTATTAGTAGTAGTAGTAGTAGTAGTAGTAGTAGTAGTAGTAGTTGCTTGAAGCCATATAATGAGGTGCAAAGTAGTACTATTAGATAGAAATGATTATTATTATGTCTATATTAATGATTCGTATTAGATAATAGTACTTGAAACCATACAACTTAAATCAAATTATTTCTAGGAATATTTGATATCATAAATTGATATTATATATGATATATAAATTATTAGTGTTACATATTCATACTTGAAACCATACATTTTAAATCAAATCATTTCTAGGATATCTGATATCATAAAACCTTAAACCTGTGTGTCAAAACCTTAAGAAGCTTCACACAAAATGTAAATATAACTACACAATGTGCGTAATTCCTTATACTCTAGGCATAAAATAACTCCTGGTGGGATGACATACCGTTAAATAAATAAATCAACCAAGAGAATATCTTCTACATTCCTACTGATCCACTATTTTACATGTATCATGTTATGAGAAAACAACCGTCAAAAAGTTATAGTTTTATTAGGTATATCCACGTACAATAGTAAAAACCTACTTGTATATCCATGTTACGTTGAAATAACAAGGAACCTGAATCAGTAAAAAATGTTATTATGAACAAACCTACCAAAAAAAAGAAATATAAGCCGTCTCTTCAACACGCTATCTCATAATCTTCTAACAAAAATATAGACTGAACTCTCTTTGAAAACAATTTTCCCGTTATTTTTTATTCATAAAAATAAACTATATATATATATATATATATATATATATATATATATATATATATATATATATATATCAGACAAAATCTAGGTAATAAATATTCTGGCAAAATTTACCAGACAAATCATAGTCAAATACAGAAATGAAATGTAGTTGCTTTTATGGAGTTCCGCATGAGGAAATCACTCTAAACAATAAGTATGGCTTGTCTCCCACTACTGGCAAGTAGATCTCCATAATGGGGAGTTATATTTGTTTATAATTCCATAAT
Organism: Doryteuthis pealeii; assembly: GCA_023376005.1. Taxonomy (NCBI): domain Eukaryota; kingdom Metazoa; phylum Mollusca; class Cephalopoda; order Myopsida; family Loliginidae; genus Doryteuthis; species Doryteuthis pealeii. The sequence goes on from CM042148.1 coordinate 4,725,733, forward strand.
TCTTTCTTCATAGTTAATAATTCAAATTGTTTCCTCTTCTTAGCGTTGAAATATACTCGAATATTAATTAAAATAAATCATTTGAATTATTTTGCAATATTTTCAATGAAGCTAGATAGTTTAGATACTAAATAACATTGTTTTTCTCTCAGATTTGTATTCATGGATTAAAAATAACAAGACAAAGGTTTTTCTAAGATTGGTGAGTCCCTAATTCTTATGCTAGGGGTTGTATAACAAAACAGTCGTGACCTAGAAAACTTGGCAGTAAGTATTTGTACTCATATTTTGGCACATATTTTGCATATATTCCCTTGTTAATACATTCTTTGTTGTGATTACCATTTATCTTTTATATTGGCTTCCGACTCTAACAAAAATAACTGACACCTTCAAAAATTGGCAATTATTAAGTTATCCGAATTTCTTAGATGACACTTTGTCATTATTATTAATTTTGGTTGGCATTTCTTTCATCTCATTTTTACACCTTCCCAGCAGCAGCAACGCAAGCAACAGTAAGAGGAGCAGAGAAGAGGTGGTGTAGTGTGTACGTCGTATTTCTTTTCTAACACATTGTCATTGATATTGCTTTTTGGCACGTATTTCACATTATTTTTGTTTCACCCTGTCGGGAAGGCCTAGAACTCGCCGACTGTTCTCCCTGAAGGGAGTAAGACACACTCCTCTAACAAGAACAGTACTACTGTTTCCATTTCAGAAACTCTGGGGAATATGTAGTCACCCTTTCATTGTCTTTATTTTTAGTTCCTGCTGAATTGGTTTACTTGTTGGGCGTCAGATATATCCATTTGAAAATTATCAGTATTAGATAGGAATACTTGAAATCATATTACCGTTATTTTTATCATGGATATTAAGAAACTATGTAATTGCTTGAAATACTTGAAACCATATTATTGCGTATAAATCATTATTATCAGATAAGTAACAATAATAATAATAATAATAATAATAATAATAATAATAATAATAGACTTCAGATCTGTGTGTCATGATCGGCAAGTGCTCCCTTGATGGCCAACTTAGGGGACCCAGACGTATCCTGCGAATGTTGGTTCTACTTTCCGTTTCATTTATACAACACAAGATGAACAACCCCGAAAAGAAGAATAAATTATCAATATTCCATTTGTAGTCAACATGGGGAATCTGATCAACTATCTATGAATATAGTCTGCAGTTGCCCTTTCTTCTCTCAGGTATACAAACGTTAATAACGGCCAGGCCGAGAGACAGCCCAGCAACAGCCCAGCAGCCGTGAGACGACCCACCATCAGCCTAGTAACCGGGAAACGGCCCAACAACAGCCCAACAGCCTAGGGACAACCCAGCACCAGTTCAGCAGCCAGGAGACGGCCGAGCAATAGCCTAGCAGTCGAGAGATGGCAAGGAAAATGAGGAGTAGAAAGGACAACATACACCATTGTTACTTTAAAAGCAACCGAGCACAAAGAGGCTATGGAAAAAGAATGATATAAATTTGGAATGACGGAAATAATTTCTGTACAACTAGCCAGAGACTAGCAGATCAAACAAGGATGATATTAAAAAGTAAATTTTCTCTGATCTCAAAATAATAAAAATATGTGGACAAGAAAACCAAGAGGAATATGCCCAAGATATACCCCCTATAATAGATGGAATTCAACCTGCTGACAATCGAAACACCAAGAAACAAGATATCACAACTACAAACATAAGACGATGAAAAATACGATCGAGGCATAATGAGACAAATCATGACAGGAAACAACGATACTCTATTATCCCTAAGAAATCAGGACAGGAAAAAAGTCCAACTAGAAACCGAAAAGGTAAATAAAATACTGAAAAAAAAAATCCCAACAGAAACCATCACCGAATAAAACGACTAATAAAACGAATATGCAGGTGCAAAACTAGTTAGGAAAAAATTGGCATACCAATACGAAAACCTAACAGAAGAACAAGAGCTGGATGATAAATGAGAATAGAAATACAAATAAAGAAACTAAGGCAAAAAAAAGAAATTACTAAGAAAGGGTAACATCACATGGACACAATGGAATGAAAATCCGACGATACAACTGGAGGAAATCAATCAAAAATACTGGCGAAAGAAGTAGACTAAAAAGATGCCGGAACAGAACGAAACAATATAATCAAAACAAGATTTCCAGAATCAACGAAAGGAGATTTTACCAGCATGACAGTGGACAAACACTAAGACAAACAAATACCCGAATGCCAAGGTCACCAAAGATTCTGGAGCAAAATATGGGAAAGGAAAGACCATAACAGAAAGGCTGAATAGATACATAAGATAAAAAAAGGAACTGGAAGGACTCGAAGAAGGACCTGAAGCAAGCATACACCTGGACTCACTAAGAGCAACATTTTAGAAAATACCAAACTGGAAAATACCGGGTCACGATAGAATTCATGGATACTGGTTCAAAAATTCACATCCATCCACGAAAGACTGGCCAGACAGATGAATAAATGCACACGAAGCAAATGTACCCGAATGGATGACAAGAGAAAAACTATCCTGATCCAGAAGTCCCTCCAAAAGAAACTGTTGGCAGCAACTATAGAACCATAACATGTCGACCTATATGTAGAAAAGGTTGGCTGCACAGGTAAAAGAAGAGATCTAATAATCACTTGATTGCCACCGACTCTTTCCGTACGAACAAAAAGGATGCCGCAGGGAAACAAGAGGAACAAATAACCTACTGTAAATAGATCAGAGCATTCTTAAAGAGGTACACGCAAGGCAAAAAAATTAGTCATGTCATGGATTGACTATAGAAAAACCTACGACATGGTACCATAAACTTTGATAATTGAGTGTTTAAATATTAAATATCTGTCAAAATAATAGAATCCATCAATAAAACCATGGAAAATTGGAAAGTAGAATAGTTGGCGGGACAATAGACCTGAGCAGAGATGAAAATACAAAGAACAAAGGGAATAAACACATGGGCTGTCCCTGTCATAGGATACTCGGACCATTCCTAAAATGGACAAGAGGGAGCTCCGGCAGATGGACCAAAGGACTAGGAAACTCAAGACCATATACAAAGCATTACCACCAAGAAACAACATAATGCTATATGTGCTAAGAAAAAAGGGGGAAGGGGTCTCAGCAAAACTGAAGATAGTGTAGATACGACAATCCGAGAACTTGACGAATACACAAATAAAAGTAAGGAACGATTAATTGCAGCAGTCAGTAAAAGCAATTTTAACATATTGACAAGCAGAAATACATCAAAAACTAAAAACAGAAAAGGGACGAAAAAAACCTTCATGGATACTTCAAGTGTCAAACTCAAGAGATATTTCATCAGAAGAAATCAACATGGCTAAGAAGAGGAAACCTCAAGAAAGAAATTGAATCTCTTATAATCGCAGCACAAGACAATGCTATAAGAACAAATTATATAAAGGTAAAAATAGATAAGACGCAGCAGAATAGCAAGTATAGAATGTGTGAATACAGAGACGAAACGGCTAATCATATAATAAGCGAATGCAGCAAACTAGCACAAAGAGAGTACTAGACTAGGCACAACTGGGTGGAAAAGGTAATCCACTGGGAATTGTGCAAGAAATTCAATTTTCATCATACAACTAAATGGTATTTGCACAAGCTTGAACCTGTCCTGGAGAATGAGACACATAACATTGTCTGGGACGTTGTGATACAGAGGGATCACTAAATCCCGACCAGGAGAACTGACCTAGTATTGATTAACAAGAGGAAGATAACATGTCAACTCATAAATTTTGCCGCCCCAGCCGACCACCGAGTGAGAGTTGAAAGCGAAAAGATAGACAAATACTTGGATTGCCAGAGAACTGAGAAAACTGTGGAACATGTAGGTGAAAGTCGTATCAATTTAATTGTTAAGTAATTGTTAATTAATTCCCTGTATGTATTTACTCAACTTTTTCACCAAGGGTTAATTTCAAACGGAGTAAATTTGGTTTGAATTCAAGTTGTCCTTCTCCTAGACTCGTTGTCCAATCAAGGCTACATAAACGTAATATAAATTATCTGCTGCTATTTACTGATAGATGATTCTCCAAGTTATTGATACATGATTTTCTCTAAGCCATCAGCAAAAAGGAAACGCGAACAGCCTGTTTGTATTCAGGTCACCGATTCCTTTTCCTACAAAGATAACCGTTATATTAATACATATATGTATCTATATACGTACATATGAATTGTAGAATATTATTTGTATATACTAATTAGAGGTGGATTTCCAATGGGTTCATTTCGTATACTTCATTTAATTTACTCGAGCATAGATATTATCATCTAGTAATGGCAAAGGAAACTTATTCGGGTGGCTCGTGACAAGCAAAATCTTTAAATAGTATTTTACATGACTAAACTAAAGTCAATAAAACGGTTGCACTCTGCAGTAAGTTAATATCACCGATCATTCTTCGTTGAATGTTTGAGTATTTTAACAGTGAGCAAAGAAAGAAAGAAAGAAAGAAAGGAGGTCACGCTCGGACATGGTAGGAACCATTACAGTTGATTTTCTTGAAACAGCCGCTGTAAACTGTAAATAGAGGTTCCTATTGCCAACTACTTAGACAACATTTAGCTTATTTATTGAATGACCCCCCCACATATATATATATATATATATATATATATATATATATATATATATATATACTTTGGTGCGGTACCAAGTTTCTTGGTACAAGGTGATTCTAGGCTGGTCCTAATTCTCTACCAGTAGTTTGTTGTAGAGTTCAGGTTCTTATAAGAGCTCAATGTTTAATTATTGTAAACAGAGCAAAGTTATTTATGAATAAAAAGGCCTTAAATGGTCCATAACCACGATACCCATGGTATTTAAGGCCTTTTTATTCACAAATATATATATATATATATATATATATATATATATACAGAATATAAGACAGAGATAGATAGAAACAAAGAAATGAATATATATATATATATATATATATATATATATATATATATATATATATATATATATATATACCAAGCGTGTTGGTAGATCCTTGCGGAGAGAAAAAACCCAGCAGAGAGTTTGATTGTAAAAATATACTACCAAACATCAACCAGGAAGAAAAAATTTTTGAAAAAAAGAAAAGACCAAGATATTCGTACCAACAAAAAATAATCTATTGGTATAGTATTTGGCCAAAAGAAAAAAACAATTTATATGTATATATATGTATATAAGATATATATATATATTCATATAACCGCTAGGAGAAGCTAATCTGTAAAAAGTGCTCGATACCTAAGTAGAGCCAAGTAATAAAGATAATCTACTGAGTCAGACGAACCTACTATCTGCTCTTCAGGGCTAAATCTGAGTCAGATTTTAGCCCTGAAGAGCTTTATGCGAAACTAATAGTAGGTTCGTCTGACTCAGTAGATTATATTTTATATATATATATATATATATATATATATATATGTGTGTGTGTGTGTGTGTGTGTGTGTGTGTGCATGTATATATGCACCTATGGGTATGTGTGTGTATGATTAATATGCCGAGAAAGAAAGAAACAACAGATAAGAATTAAATGGATAGATTGATAGAAATCCGTCATCATCATGTCACGCTAGTAGACAGATATCCTTGACAATCTCTGGACAATCTTCTCTGTCACTAATTGTCGTCGGGAGGTCATCTGTGTATCATGAACTATCCGTGCAGAGCTGGTCAATGCATATATTTGATGGACGGTCCACTGTGGCTTGTCCATAAGGTGACTTCTATTGGAGAACATCACTTATGAGTCCGTCCTTGCTTTTCCAGCAGTATCCATGGTGTCTTGTTCGTCTGATTTAGATGGTTTGTGTTATAGGGGCAAGTGACTATACAACTGTTTTCTCATGGGGTGTTGTTTCCATGACTTGTTTAAGACTGCACGCAGCATTCTTGTGCAGCTCCCATCTAGCTTATTCTCAAGGCGCTTCGTTAGGGTCCAAGTGTTGTAACCGTACAGTAACACTGCTACCACAAGTGTCAATCAATACAAAAACGAAATTCTTTTTTTAATAAAAATATTTTTCTTTAGCAGAATTTAATTTCAGAAATTTAAAATTTGCATTGTTTAGAATTCGTGAGTAGCAAATAGTATTCTAATCTTCCAAAATATTTCTTTTGAGGTAATTCAAAATGGCTGCATATAAAATTAGTGATCCGGGTTTGAACAGAGGTTTTTCATCAAATAGCTGCTTGCTGATAATTGCATCTATGTTATTTTTACTGAAGAATGAGTGATGTTTATAGAGAAGCATGTTTTATTCACAAAAAAATGTTTAGAAATAGGTTTAACACTAAAATGGGTTTAACAAATACAGTATATGAAGTGGAAAAAAACGACTCTTCATTAAAGGAAAATTACCGGGCACGGTGAACAATGTCGAAGGTCATGTTGTATTCTGGAACATGAAAGAGCCCATTCCTATTGATTTATTCGAAAAGGATGCAACTTTAAAGTAAGTCTTAATTTTAAAATCGCATAGGCGAGAAACTGAGAGTTATAAAGCGCCGTAAACCTTGTCTACGCTGCACTAACTTAGATATATATGTCTATCATACATATTGAGCACTATATAGTTATAAATATAGCAAACTATTTCAATATATATATATATATATATATGTGTGTGTGTGTGTGTGTGTGTGTTTGTGTGTGTGTGCGTGTGCATATATATATAATATATATATATATATATATATATATATATATATATAAAGAAATAGAGAGAGAGAGAGAAAGAGAGAGAGGTGTCCAAACTAAGAGAACATCGATGTACTGCTGAACCACATTTTTATATTAGCCGTGGTGCACAGTCGTTATTCTCCCACCCTGGCTGTTTAAGGCATAAATAGATACAAGCAGAAAAATGAACATTGTTCATAATTTAGAGAGATGTTTTTTTTTATCTATATCTTTATACATTTCATTTTTCTTTGTTTTCTCTATATATTTTTAATATTTACTTTTCTTAAATTACTTCTGCTGTTGTTTTTTTTTTTGTCTTTTTCGTTTGTTTTCTGTTCTTCATTTTGTGTTGATTTGACTTTTTGTCTTATTTTTCATTTTGTCTAGATAGATAGATACATACATAGATACATAGATATGAACAAACAGTGAGATAGACATGAACAAACTGAGATATAGATAGACAAAAAGAGACTGAGATAGATAGATAGATAGATAGATAGATACGTACATACATACATATGACCAGACTGAAATTGATGTAAAAAAATGTTCTCTTTTATTACATTTTTTGTGATTTTTTAAATCTTATTAACTTATTTTAAATTTCATTTATTTTACCTTCATTCTTTCATTTTATTCTCTTTGTTGTCTTATCTTTTTAGGATTGATTTGATTTTCATTAATTTTTGTTTCTAATTCAATCTTATTTTTGTCTCCAAGTTTGTTTTTTTGTGTCTATTTTTTCTAATGTCGGATGAAAAAGAAGTTGCCAAAGTCTTCAATGACATTGACAGAAAAAAATCTTTAACCTTAAAAGACATCCATTTCGCGATGAAAAAATACGTTAACAAAAAAATGAACAAGAGAAAAGATGTTTAGTCTATCCTGTGGCGAAGACGAACTTATGATAGTTTCACTTTTTTGTTTTTGTTCTTTTTTTTCTGCCAACTTCTGCCAAAAGTCACGTGATCCTGTATCCATTTTCAGCTCGAGCCAATAACGTACTAACAAATCAGCTACCGCCGAACGGATCTAACTTACAAGGAAAGTTGAGACGACGTCTGGCCCTTCGGTACATAATGGACGGAACTTCCTAAAAATTGCACTGCTTCATCGATTCGAACGATTAGGTAGATGATGAGAGATGTCAGATTAAGGGTGGCGACAGGGGTTAGAAAGATACGGGGAACAGTTCAATACGTCACTTAAAAAAAAAGGAATAGAAAAAAAAAGAGTCAATGCTATCGTGATACGATCGGAGTCGTGAGATCGATTATATCATCGAACGCGTTTTCGTTCGCTTGGATCTAAGCAAAGAGCCGGAAGGGAGGAAGGAAGGAAAGAAAGAAGGAAGGAAGAGAGGGAGGGGAAGGATGGAGGAAATTAGACGTTATTAATAGCTAGGGAGGAGAGAAAAAAGAAAGAAGAAAACAAACAATATAAAGGAAACATTCGAAAACTGAAAAAAATACCCAATTTTCACGCCAGAGAATCAGCGCCCTTGATAGTTGGTTTGGTGATTTTTTTTTGTGTGTGTGACGAAGTCAGTCTTTTATTTCAAGTAACTAATGATAATGATCTACGCAAAAAGCAGGAACGAAGAAAAGAAGGAAGAAAAGCAGGAGGAAAAGGAAGAAAAGGAAATAAGACGTCATTGATAGCAAGAAAAGGAGAAAAAAGAGAAGAAAAAACGTAAAGAAAACGTTAGAAAACACATTTCCCCAGTTCCCTTGATGGTTGTTTTGGTTGGTTTTACGACATGTAAACCCTTGTTTGGTTATTTAATGCGGAAGTCAGTTTTTTTTTTTTGTTTTATGGGTATTTCTTTTCTTTTGCTAGCAAGGTAAGTAAAGAAAAATGTGAAAATAAACATAAAATGAAACGATGGAAAACCGAAGAAAAAACAATTTTAACACTTTCCCAGCGCTCTTAATGGTTGACTTAGTTGGTTTTACGGCATATCAGCGCTTATTTACTTATCTAATGCCGATTCAGCATTTTATTTTTTGGAAAGCAATATTGTTTAATTTATTTGATTGATAGATCGATTTTAAGGGCATGTCAACCCATCTGTGGCTATTTCATGTTAGGGATTCGAGTTCATATTCACATTAGTGTGTAATTTTTGATTTCTTCTGTGCAGTCATATGATATGTAGTATTTCTCTCGAATACTTATAATTTATATAATTATGTGGTTTCAAGTAATTATTTCTATTTAATAGTAGTCATTTATTTACACAGTTATATGGTTTCAAGTAACTAATAATGATTCTTAATAAGCAATTATACCTATTCGTATCTAATACTACTAATTTTCAAACATATCTATTTGACCAATAGATAGGATCCTAACAGGATCTACCACTCCAGAATTGGGAATGGCAGTAATGGCAATGAAAGGATATACCACTCTCCAGAGAATTTAAAAACTGGAACCTTATTAGCAGATTTTGTTTACTGTCATACTCAGGACAATACTGTTTCAAGTACCTAATGAAAAAACCCTTTGTCAAATATTGTACATTCAGGTAACTATTCCTAATACACTTTGCATATAGTTATATGTTTACAAGTATTCCCATCTAATATAATTGTCAAGTATATGTGTTTAAGTAGATAAGATCCTGATAATTACTATAACCCTATAACACCAGATATTGTCATGTCAATAAAAGCTGAGACATCAGTTTAGAGCAACAGATCTCAAATCTGTCGGACTGTACCCCACCATAGCATACCTCAGACTTATAACATGCTTAGTGTAGGTATACTGAAAATTTAAATCAACCTCTAAGGATCCCCACTCTTGATAGCGTTTGATGTTTGATCTAGCTGGCATCTTCTGTCCACCAAATCTCTCTCTCTCTCTCTCTCTCTCTCTCTCTCTCTCTCTCTATCTATCTATCTATCTCTATCTATCTGTCACACACACGCGCCCACATAAACACACACACTTGGTCGCGTAAACTGGTTTGGTCGTTGAGTACAAGTTATGTAGCATATCTTATGAAGGAATAGTCTATCAGAACGCATCCCGCTTTAGGTCTACACCTATTTTGACTTTTCTTTCGCCTACACCGATTCCTAGGCCAAATTTAAAGAGCCCACTCTGTCTTAATATTTACCCATAACAGGAGAATGAATAGTTTGACTCGTACCTTTCACAAGAATATTAGAGTTATGTGAAATGTAAACAGTTTTGTTGAGGATCTTAACGCAAGTAGCTGAGCCCACTTTCTACAACGATATCCCTTCCACCACGAGCACTTCTTAGTCACAAAAGACATTCAGACTTTTAACTGTGAGATCCTCTTCCTTGATTATAACATTTTTCACAGTATTGATATAAAACTGTCACCAACTGCTATCATACTTACACATCCTGGAATAAAAGTAAAAGCACAAAGATAATAGACTCCTTTTCATCTATCTTGCCTTATAAGTAAATATCTGTTTCCGTCTCTGAGGAACGTCCATTTCCAGTGCGCTTCAGAGACCGCTAAACATATTCACTATTCGACATAATATACGATTTGAAAATATTTACATGTCGATTACAAAGAAACAATACAAGGTAAGTAGATAACTTCATTTTTAGTTCACACGGTTACTTCATTCGTTTTTAACAACACCACACACATGTACGTTCCAGAATAAAGAAATTTACTTCATTCGCACATTGATATATTTTTTATTAAATTTCCTGTCTGTTACAAACGGAGGCGCGCCTAGCGTAATGGTTATAATCGCTGGAAATGAAATTAGCAACCCGATTTCAAATACGCTGTTTACGTTTTCCTGGAAAGGTAAAATTTCATCACTCATTTACTATAGTTCATCAATATAGTGGATTTTTTAGGTATGTAAGACAGTCAGTCTATGGGAAGTAAAACTCTGAATTCAAACCAGCTATACTTGACTTAAAAATAATTGACCTTGTATTACATACCTTTTGTGGTGAAGGAACAAGACAAATACATACATACGATTTGTCGCTAAATGTATTTATAAAAGAAAACTACAGTTCTTCTTTCACATACACTATAGCTATTGTTCCTCGAACAACATAAACGGATAGCCTCAACTTTCTTAGTTTATCACTCTCCACGACTGATGACTTCAAGTTTTAACAATGCAGAATCTACCACAACAAAGTTATATAAAAATGCCTGCAGACTACAAAATAAAAGAAAGCAATACCATTTATAATTCTATAGAGAATTTCTTTTTACAACAAACGTCTCAATTTGTATATATTAAAAGCTACAGTGGACCTTCATAAGAATGATGCGTGCTGTTTTGAACAGCACCCTACAAAACAACAGCTGTACGGCTTCTTACTTTCCATTGCGCAGAACATCCAGGTAAGAGGAGCAAGACATGCTTGGTAATGTATGAGTAGTAAGAACGAACTCAAAGCTGAGGTTTTTCTATGGATTACTACACATGGATACACCAGCAAAAACTTACATTCAATATTTGTATGCGGACACTGGATGCCGTCTATAGGATTTGTCAAGAACGATGACTCATAGGGACGGATCGCAGGAAAGAGTCAATGGACCCCGTGCAGATAATTGTCTGTTGCTGGTAAAACTATATAACCAACCGTGGTAATGATATTGAAAAATATATTTTTCATAGATGAAAACATACCCTCTCAAAACTGTTAATGCACTTTCTGTATATACTGTAGTTTCAATGGAAATAAATTGAATGTATTACTTTCAGATCAACGCTTGTATTATGTGCTGAGCAAGATTAGTTCCTGAAATTTTCATGTTGATATTTCTTTCACAAGGCAACGACGTTTTGTCCCTGCCATTTGTACGCACAGCATTTCAAGACGTGCTGGGATGGAAGTAATACAACTACATTGTTGGAGGCGATCAGATAATTTAAATGAGAAAACCTTGTTTCGTGTTCAACACAGACAATTTGAAATTAAACAATAGACAAAAAAACCCCTCTTGTTGCTTGTTCACAACAGACGGTTTTAGACAAAAAAAATTCATTTTTTTCATCTCAGACGAATTGAAATAAAAAAAAAATGTCTTGTTCTTTGTTCGACACAGACGATGAGAATTTAGAAACGTTATCACGAATTCAACTTTGACGATTTGAAATTTGCCCCTTGATCGAATATTATTGCTTTTTTCATCCTAATCAATTTTCGATAATAACAATAATAATAATAATAATAATAATAATAATAATAATAATAATAGGACACTATATTTATTAGGAAATGTGCAAATACTATAGCAAACCGAAATGTGAAGAATAGTGTAAACACCAACCAGGACAAACAACAGAACCCAAATAAGCCACAATTTTCTGATAATTTGTTATCCAAAGAGAAAAATAAAGAACAATAGACCAGACATTGTGATTAAGGGCTATAAAAGAAAAAAAACGTGCCCTCTGATAAATGTCAGCGCCGACATATAACAGCATATCAACCAGTGAGTATAATAAAATAAGTAAATACAAAAAATTAAAAATGTGTGGCATCTTAAAACTACCGTCGTTTCAGTAATAGTGAAGCCCTGCGTACGAGTAAGAGGGAAAAAAATAGTATCTTAAGATGATACAAATTTTTGTTGGTCCATTTGGGACAATACCCAAAAGACTAGGAAATAAACTGGGGGCTGTATATCAGAGGGAAAACGATATCACCTCACCAATGATAAGATCAACTAGAATACTTGGTAGAGTCATGGAGACTTGAGGAGAATTGATCGTACCCAAAATTCATGAGAATAAAACAGTTAAAAAATGATATGAAAAATTCGCATAGAATGAAAATATAGTAACAAAACAAAATATAGACACAAACCTAGGAAGAATAATAACTGTATATATATTTTAAAGTGCAATCTAAGGAAATATCATATAGAATGACGTGGAAATGACACAGAAATGAAACTCAAAAAGAGAAACTGAATATCTCTTGATATCAAGAAAATTAATACCATGAGGACTAATAATATCAAAGCAAAAATGGATAATACGCAGGGGAATAGAAAGTGTAGGTTATATGGTGATGGAGATGAAACAGTTTATCACATAAGAGAATGTAGCAAACTTGTAAAAAGGAATACAAGAAAGGACATGACTGCGTTGGTAAGGCAATCCACTGGATATTGTTCAAGAAAGTAAATTTTGAGCATGCTGATATCTTATTATAATGGTGATGGTGTGTTTGTCTGTAACCGAAACTATATCAGTGCCGAAATCATAATTCTCTTAGCTATTTACGTCATATTCTCCGTGATTTTATTTCTATTTAACCCTCAATTACTGTTGGCCTTATCTACATACTAATAGCATGCAATTTTATTTATATATACGACAATATAGCGGTTTACATTGTTAATGGGAAGGCGAATTTGCATATTGGTCTTAAAACTTTAATTTTAATAAATATTCGCTTGGCATTATAGATTTCTAATTGTTTGGTTTTATCTTAATAGATATAAGCAAAGGTCTCAGGCATACATCTTAAAAGAAATCCATTGACAAGAAGGAAAAACTGTAATTTTATTCTTTACTTCCTAATTTAACTAAATAGTTAAATTAGGAAGATTTAGCAATGAATGACGGAAATGATGGAAAATAATGGAACAGTTAGTTTTAAATTTGTTCTATTTTTCGATTATACCCCCTCTGTTTAGAATCATTTTATCTGCATTCTTATTTAGTTTCATTAGTCTTTCTAATTTAATATATTTCATTACATTAAAACGTAAATACGGAGGGCGCAAATTCTTGTTAATAATAATGATATGAAATAAAAAGCATGAACTTGTAACCCTTCACTCACACATTCTCTTGAACCTTCACTCAAACATTCACTCATGCATTCAATCAAATCTTTATCCACATATTTGCTTACATCTCTACCCACACCTTTTCTTACATCTTCACTCAAGCCTTCACCCACACCCTACGCACACCTTCACCCCAACCTTTTCTGGCACCCTCACCGAGTGACATATGATAACCTTATAGTGGTTCAATAGTGTCATTTCCTATTTCGGGACATTCGATTTTTTTCGATATTCTCCCACGTTTACTTCTACTCATAGTTCATCCCACCTTCGCTCTCCCACACCTTTACTTACATTTTCATTGCAACTTTACTCAGACCTTCACTCATACCTTTGTTCATACCTCCACTCATACATTCACTCAACCATTTATTTACGCGTCCACTCAAAGTTTCACACATTCATTCACACCCTCACTGAGTGATATGTGATAAACGTTTAGCGATTATGTGTCCATTTTTCAATTCTGGTTAGTTATTTTTAATGTAAATACAGAAAAGACTATATTGTCATTCCCTAATGTATGCGGCTTTTTTTACTTGTCTGTTTCTAAGCTCATAGCCGCAATTCTCTTCTTTACCAAGAAGCCACATTTTAACGACTTTGAATATGTTAACAAAATGGCATACGGTAGCATCGACCCGTGTGCTCAAGTTTCGAGTGCTTACACCTTTCCAAAATCAAAGATATCGACAAACGAATAGCAAAAAATGACAGGTGGAACAGGAAGTATAAAAAAAAGAAAGTAATATCGAAGCGGGTAAAGTGTGGCTGACAGTTAAAGAAAAGGAAAGGGAAGAAAAAAAGAATGGCAGAATAAGGAGGAACTTGGGAAAGCGTAATATATTGAATAGAGAGAATGAGTAAGGAAGTGAAAGAGAAAGTAAAACGTACAAATGAAGGAATATGAAGTGAGTAGTTTCCTAACAGAAGCATAGACATAGAGAGAGAGAGAGAGAGAGAGAGAGAGAGTGAAGGAGAGAGTCTCAGAGAAAGAGAGAGAGAGAGAGAGAAAGAGAGAGAGAGAGGGAGAGAGAGAGAGATGAAAAGAGATGAGTGTTTGTGTGTGTGTAAGTGTGTATCTATGTTTGTCGGCGTGCTGGGGTGTTCATTGTGCATGTGTATATAGATGTTTTTTAACAGCTAAAACCTAACCTTTAAAACTCTTAGTTACCCTCCACACCCCTATTCTACCTTGCTGACTAAAAAAGGTTAAAAATGGAAAATGGTGTAATCTGTTATTTAACAAACTGATTGGCTGTATTGTGGCGAGGCAACAGCGATGTAGAAATAGGAATTCCAAGAACAGAATTTAGACCCCCCCATTTACTTGCAGTTAGTAATGTCAGAGGGTTAAAGAGTGAAATATAGTAGAAAGAATTAATTATTTTGGTTTGGTTTGATTTATTAGTTTAATTCTATATCAACCCCTTATATCGAAAAATGATTCATTTCTAAATATTTTATTTCAATCATAAATATATTCTCAATCTTCTATTGTATATTTTAATAGCAAAGTTTTATTTGTTTGTAGTCATTTCAATCACAGATAGGCGATAACATGTATTCTTATCAAATAAGGTTTCATAGTTGTATGGTCTCAAGTATTCCTATCTCATACTTATAATCTACAAACCGTTAACACGTTTTTGTTAAAATCCTATTTGACAATAATCATGTTTACACGGTTATATGTTCCAAGTTTTACTAACATTAACAATTTGAAATTAATTGTATCATTTCAAGTAAATAATAATAATAATAATAATAATAATAATAATAATAATAATAATCATATTACTTTGATTAAAACGGATCACCTTATCCCAGCATAGTGTTGATTAACAAAAAAGAAAGAACTTGTCAACTGGTGGATTTTGCAGTGCCAGCGGATCACAGGGTGAAATTAAAGGAAAATGAAACAAATATCTGCCAACAAACAGTCCCAAAAGCAGAGGAAGGATTGAAACCATTCAGATGCACTAATCTGCAGAATACTCAGATCCTGGAGACCTGAGGAGACTTACTGTCACTCAGACTCCAGTGAGCTAACACTGATGTGAAAACTCAATACTGGAATCTAGAAATCAGAGGAAGAATTGACTGCTGAAATCGGCTAGAATTCCTTGAGGAGGCTAACGAAAAAATAATAATAATAATAATAATAATAAAAATGCCGGCCATACTACAAAATATGTGCATGAACTAGAATCAGTTGCAGTAGATCGATAATACAATGGCAGGGATCGATTACAGAAAAGATTATCACATTGTCTCACATAACTGGATTTTAGAATGTTTAAAAATGTACAAAATATCCAACATCATAATTTAGTAAAAAAAAGCCATGGAAAACTGGCGCGTCCAATTAAAAACCGGAAGGCAATCCCTGGCAGAAGTAAAAATCCAAAGAGGTTTTTTTCCAAGGCGACACGTTCTCACCACTACTATCTATTATAGCAATTATGCCACTCAATCATATACTTAGAAAATGTACAGGGAGATACAAATTCACTAACTTTCAAGAAAAAATAAACCACTTGATATACATTGATGACATAAAATTCCTACCAAAAAAATGAAAAAGAACTTGAAACCCTAGTACAAACCATTAGAATATAAAGCCAATATAAGGGATGGCATTCAGAATCGAAAAATGTGCTATACTAGTAATAAAACGGGGCGAAAAAAATTATTGGACGGAATACAATTACCAAATCAGGACATTATAAAATCGCTTAATGAAAACTAAAGTTACTTAAGAATTTTAGAAGCAGACAATATCAAGCAAACAAAAATGAAAGGAAAAGTTTTAAAAAGAATACCTCAGGAGAACAAGAAAACTCCTAGAAACCAGCTCAGCAGCAGAAATCTTATCCAAGGAATAAATACCTGGGCCGTCCCCATTATAAGATACTCTAGGCCATTCTTAAAATGGACAAAAGAAGAACTCAGAGAGATTGACCAAAGGACTAGAAAATTAATGACAATGCACAAGGCTCTACACCCTAGAAACGATAGAGCTAGACTATATGTATCAAGAAAGGAAGTTGGAAGAGGTCTTGTCAAAATAGAGGACTGCGTAGAGGCCACAATCCAACAACCCGAAGAATACCCAAAAAAGAACAAGGACAGATTACTAATTGCAGCCAACAGTAGCAGATGTAATATATGGACAAAAAGAAAAACAACGAAAACAAAAATGGAAAGAAAAACAATTATATGGACACTTCTAACGACAAACCGGAGAGTTTGCACATGAAAAGACTTTGACATAGTTAAGAAGAGGCAACATCAAAAGAGAAACTGAATCACTAATAATTGCCGCACAAAATAATGCCATAAGGATAAATTATATCAAAGCAAAAATTGATAAGACCCAACAAAATAGTAAATGTAGACTATGGGGTGACAGAGAAGAGACTGTAAACAATGTATAAAGCGAATGTAGCAAACTAGCACAATGGGAATACAAAACTAGACACGACTTAATTGGGAAGATGATCCACCGGGAATTATGCAACAAATTAAATTTTGACCATATAATAAAATGGTATATACATAAACCAGAATATGTTCTTGAGAATGAAACGCATAAAATTCTCTGGGATTTGGAGATAAAGAGGGATCACCCTATCCCAGCCAGGAGACCAGACCTAGTGTTGATTAACAAAAAAACAGAGAACATGTCAACTGGTGGATTTTGCAGTTCCAGCAGACCACAGGGTGAAGATGAAGGAAAACGAAAAGATGGACAATACCTGGACCTCGCGAGATTTGAAAAAGCTATGGAATATGAAGATCAAAGTGATGCCAATTGTAGTTGGTGCACTTGGAACGCTCCCTAAAAATTTGGAAAAAAGACTGGTGAATCTGGACATTAGAGGAAGAATTAAGACCATTCAGAATACTGCATTGGTGCAATCTGCTGGAGACCTGAGCAGACTTGTCCCTCAGACTCCAGTGAAATACCAGTGAAAATATTGATTAAAAAGAGAAAGAAGTCTTGCCACCCGATTGATTTTTCATTTCCAGTAGTTCACAGGGTGAAGAAGAACGAAAACAAAAAGATAAATACATACCTGGATCTTGCAAACGAATGGAAGAAAAACAGTGGCAAAAGAGTGAAAGTGATACCAGTTGTATTGGTGCATTTGAAATGGTCCACAAAAGTTTAGTAAGAAGACTAGAGGAAATCAGAGGAATAATCGAGAGTATCAATTCTACAATTCAAAGACAACAGCAATTCTAAGATTAGCAAGAATACTCAGAAGAGTCCTTGAAACCTTAGGTGACTTGTTGTCACTCAGACTACAGTACAGGACCATCAGCTTACACTAATGCGAAAAACTCAAAAGGAATGAATTATTATAAGTAGTAGTAGTAGTAGTAGTATTAGTAGTTACTGTAGTAGTAGTTACTGTCGTAGTAATAAAGAAGAAATACATGAAAAGGCCGGAAAGCACATCGGTCGAAATGTTGAGCAGATAACAATAAAGATGAGGACAATAGTCCGGGTAATCCAAATAATAGAAAATTGTGCATTTATATTACATTTTTGTGTTGTTGCTTCTTGTGACAAAATTATATGATATCAAATATTCATATCTAATACAAATTATTTTCCAATAGTTCAATATTTTGAAGTATTCCTATAATACTAATAACTATATGATTTCAAGTAAGTATTTCTATTTAATCATAGTTATTTTTTGCTCAGTTATATGATTTTAAGTAACCAATAATGATCATTAGTAAACAGGCATGCTTCAAATAACTAGAACTACTACTAATATACAATTATAGAGTTATGTTGTATTATCGAATACTAATAATGTTTACACAGATCTATTTGACACATAGATGTGATCTATAGTATCATGGACAGTGTGGACTATGTAGTAATGGCCCCATACTACGCAGATCTCCAGAACTGGAGCTAAAATATCAGATATTGTTTTGAGCCTACCGAGGGAACCCGTTTTTTGTGGGGGGGATTCCCCTCTGTAGGGGATACAATCAGCTTATTCTAAATCTCTCTAACATCTCAAGAAGAACTTCAGGGTGAAGATTTAGGGGTGTAAGTGTAAGGCGATGACCGACATAATCTTTAAAACAGTGATGATAATAGCAAAACAAAATGGCAAATGTCATTATGTCTTCTCATAAGATTACATTTTGAATAGGATCTTTGATTTATTTATTTTTTATTTACGTTCTGAGATTTCGTTTTTTTTTTTTTTTTGCTGGGCTCTGCATAAAATCATAATCGTGAAACCTGTCAGAAAGAAAAATTCTTTATTGTTGTTTTTTTGTGTGTTTTTCACGTGTGCAATAAAAGACAAAATAAATAAATAAATAAAAGCAATTAAAAACAACAAAAAAAGAAAAAAATGGGAGTAAATAGAGACGAAGAAAGCTAAATTAAGAATAGGGCTTCGTTTTGTTGATTTGTCTTCTATATCTATGCTTCTGCGTCACCCTTAGCCCCAGTGCGTAGTTATTTCGGTCTGGAACCTTTATCTGTACCCCGGAGGGCGTTGGTCGGGCGAGGTGACACACTGTGACCTGTCAGATTTAGGGAGGAGAGATATGTGCAACATAAAAAATGGCTCCTGCAGTCTGTTGACCGATTTTTTTTTTAAGGAAAGGTACAAGTTTTAGGGGTGGCATTCATTTGGATTTCGAATTTTTTTTTCATTTATTCTCGTATCTGTCATTGTTTTTACTTTTTCTTTCTATTTTACACCAAATTATATTCTTTTGTCTGTCTCTTTCGTTGATTGGTTGGTTGGTTGGTTGGTTGGTTGGATTGAGTTTTATTTTATTTTCCACATTTTTACACGACTATTCTTTCTTTTTTCTTTTTTCTTGTGTACATTCGGCTTTTCTTGTATTCATTCTATCATTCACTTTTCTTTCCTTCTTATGCGAAATCTATTGAATTCTGTTTCATTTCAGAGTTTCTTTCAATTTACTTTCTTTTTTTATTGTTCCTTTCTTTCTTCTTTCGTTCTTTCGTTCCTTCATTCTTTATTCATTCTTTCATTCGTTCATTTCTTTCTTCCGTCTTGCCATTTGTCTTTCTTTGCTTCTTTGTTGTTGTTTCTATTTATACAAAAAGTATTTCATACTGATTTTCCATTTCTCCTACAGTTATTTTTCTTTCTTTCTTAATTTATTCTTTTCTTCCATCTTGTTATGTTATCGATTAATTCTTTGATTTCTCTCTCTCTCTCTCTCTCTCTCTCTCTCTCTCTCTCTCTCTCTCTCTCTCTCTCTCTCTCTCTCTCTCTTTCTTTCCTAAACAAAAGGTATTTAATCCTGCTTTCTTCTTTGTTTCTCTAATTTTATTTGTTTGTTCGCTAATTTATTTATTTATTTATTTACTTATTTATATCTTTATTTCTTTCTTTTTAAAAATCTATTCTATACTCGTCTTTTTCCCTTTTCTCTTGCACAGAACTTTCTTTTATAATTTCTTTCTTTCATTCTTTCTTTCTCACGTGAATGCTATTCCATCCAACGTTCTCTCCTTGTCATTTCTCTTTTTTATTTTAATTAAATTTTGTTTGTAACATTTTGTTTGCTTTTTTTCTTTCTTTCTTTCATTTACTGCTTTTCACCAGCATTCTTCTCCCTTTTCTCATACCAACTTTTTTTTTCTTTCTAGCATTTCATGTTATTGCTTCTACGATCCTTTCTTTTCTTCTGTTTTTCTCATGTTGTGTCACTTATCTGTTCCCTCATCCACACAATCAGACACTAATTTTTTCAGCTTGTTCATTTACTGAGAATATAATCATAATCATCATCGTCCTCAACAATGACAGCACCCATTAGGAAATTAATTTATTTCTTCCTTGTTGGATGGATCTGGAATTTAGTAGTACATGCATGACATTCCTTCATGAGCATCACCATTTTTAAATGTCAGGATATTTTGTTGTCGAAACCATGTTCACTACCAGCGTCTGGCATGCATATCATTTTTTGATAAAAATATGTAGAATTAAAGTCCATTACCACCGCAGAAATAATAAACTGTGTCATTTTCAGTAGAACATTTTACAAGTTACACGAGTTGTCAATGAATGGAATCATATATTTGAAATATCTCGTCAGCTGCTCAATGACATAGAGATTTTTCCCAAAATATTCGGCAGTCGATTCGAAGTGGGTAATTTTTGTGGCTGTGTATGTTATTCATATATCTTTTTCGGTCTGTTTTTTTCTATTTTTCTTCCTTTTGGTTTTTGATTTTTTTCTCCACTACTTTAGAGATAAGATCTTATATGTATTGTTCTTTCTAAGTTTAACTCTGTAGGTGTTTTTAATATGATAAAATATCTAAAGTTAAGAATTAATTGATTGACTGATTGTATCGCCATGTCAATTCGTCTAGGATAATAATATGCCTAAAGGTTCGCGTTCATTGTTTGTTCATATCTAAATTTTTACATCGTTGTTACATACTATATATTTTGCTCATTTATATGATGTTAAGTATTTTCGTTTGATAAATCACATATAGTCGTATGTTTTCAAATATGTCTATCTAATATAAACAATTACATAGTTTCAAGTAAGTATCTATATTTGTAGTTGTATCATGTTTTCAGTTATTTTTTACAGAGTTACATGATGGGAACTGGAAACGCTTGTGCTAATGGCTATCGTCATAAGAAATGGACACGACCAAATGAATTTAAGTCCTGAACGAGACCGATTGCATTTCATATAACACTAATATATTTTGATCCAATTATGCATGTATCCAATTATTCTCCTTCTAGCTATGCGTAAATAGTATAAAAGACTGAACTCCTTAATCCTGGTTAGGCAACCAGTCTAGGAGAAAGGAAAACTGAATTCAAACCTGTAAACATCTGTTTAAGAAATTTACCTTTTGTTGCATCCTATTCGTGCGTATGTGTTGCTAATATGTATATGATATGAACTATTTCTATCTAATGCAAAATATGTGCACAGTTATATGATATCACGTATTCCTATCTAATAATTTGTACACAATTCTATGATTCAAGTAATTATTTTTGCTTAATAATAATCATTTGTTTGGAAACAATTATATGGCTTCAAGTAACACATATGCATAACTCTTACTGCTATTGCAGCTAAGATATATAATGACCTTCTTCTTAATCGCATCCGATCCGAAGTAGAGAAAATCCTTAGGAAAAACCAAAACGGGTTCCGCAGAAATCGATCCACAATCTCTCAGATCCTGACTATACGACGGATCATAGAAGGGGTTCGAACAAAGAAACTAGAGGCAACGTTACTATTCGTAGATTTATTCAAGGCATTTGATTCTATACACAAATGGAAAATAGAACAAATACTACTAGCATACGGGCTCCCAAAAGAAACGGTTGCTGCTATAATGATGCTCTACAAAGACTCTAAAGCAATTGTACACTCCTGATGGCGACACAGATTTCTCTGACATCGCCGCAGGAGTCCTACAAGGAGATACATTAGCACCAGATACATTTATAATATGCCTAGACTATGCACTCCGAACATCATTAGATACCACAAAAGAAGAAGGCCTCACACTAAGAAAGGCAAGAAGCAGGCGATATCCCGCACAGACTATCACAGATGTAGACTACGCTGATGACCTTGCACTTCTTGCAGATACTCCGGCACAGGACAAGTCACTACTGCATAACCCGGGAAAAGAATATTGGCCTATATGTGAACTCCAGTAAAACTGAGTTCATATGTTTCAAAAAGAAAGGAGACATATCTACACTCAACGGTAAGCCCCTAAAGCCAGTGGAACAATTCACATACCTAGGTAGTAATATCTCATCCACAGAAACTGATATAAATACACGAATAGGAAAAGCATGGTCGGTCACAAACAAATTATCAGTCATATGGAAGTCCGATCTCATTGACAAGTTAAAGCGACAATTCTTCAAGGCTGTAGTTATATCAGTACTGCTGTATTGCTGCACCGCCTGGACCCTAACGAAGCGCCTTGAGAATAAGCTAGATGTAAGCTGCACAAGAAAGCTGCGTGCGGTCTTGAACGAATCGTGGAAACAGCACCCCACGAGGAAACCGCTGTATGGTCACCTGCTCCCCATATCACAAACCATTCGAGTTAGACGGACAAGGAATGCTGGACACTGGTGGAGAAGCAAGGACGAGCTCATAAGCGACGTTCTGCTGTGGAAGCCAACACACGGACATGCTAGTGTGGGCCGCCCAGCAAGGACCTACATTGACCAGCTATGCTAAGATGATGGATGCTGCGCAGAGGACCTCTCTGTGACAATGAATGATAGGGAAGGTTGACGAGAGATGTTCATGGATATCCGTGCTTATTGCTCGACATGATGATGATGATGAACACATAATAATCAACATCTGCGATTGATGGCAATGAAGGGGTACTCCAAACTCCACCTGAGGTTAATCCACATTTAGTGTACCACTCTTGTGTTTTATGATAGATTAAATCAATTTTACAAAAGGTAAAAAGTGTGGTTCATTGTGAGGGTCTCGATTAAAGTTGCCAGAGGCAAAAAGGAAATGAATGTTCAGACACATTATTATAGAAGAAAAACACTCTTATTACTGTGTTTCAACTCCATCTCGACCTCAAATCAATAAGGATGAAGTGGTATTTAAAGTTGATGCAGGAATTCCTAAATCCTAGAGACTCCTTCCCAATTTAGAGGGTCGACAGCTCTGAAATTTAAGCCCTTCTTTGGCCTCTACAATTTAAACCTGATGTTACATTATGGATAGGCACAGCCTATCATTTTTAGCAAGTTGTGTGATGTAATTTGAAATAATGGTAAAGCAGTGTAAAATCATTGAGTTCATATAATTTGATTGACGCAGTGTTACCTCTTCTTTTATATGTGTATTTAGAATTCTCCACATACTAAGTTACACACGTTATCATTATTATCGATTTTTTAACACTTGCCGTGGCCAGTGGTTCAATGTAGGCCGAATGACAGCAAGTATCCCCCGGTATTCAGGACTCTACAAGGTAATCTAGCCAATTGTAACAATGCTGTATTTTGGATGGTCTTTATCCGATTTCTAATTCACCCAAATTCTTTTTCAGGCCCTTGGAGACTTTGGAACAGTCTCCAAGGGCCTGGAAAAGTATGTTGGTACCGATTACAATTGGTACGACCTTCACCTTTTTGTTCCTTAGTTTTCTCAGTTTTCTGGCAAGGTCCAAGTATTTGTCTATCTTTTCGCTTTCTTTCACATTCATTTGGTGGTCGGCCGGGACAGCAAAATTCAGGAGATGACAGGTTTTCTTCTTCTTGCCGATCAGTACATGGTTCGGTCCCCTGGCCGTGATTAAGTGACCCGTCTGTACCTCGAATTTCCAGAGAATTTTATGCGTCTCATTCTCCAGGACAGGTTCAAGCTTGTGCATACACCATTAAACAATTCCCAGTGGATTACCTTTCTCACCGAGTTGTGCCTAGTCTTGTATTCTCTTTGTGCTAGTTTGATGCATCCGCTTATTACATAATTAACCGTTTCGTGTCTCTACAGACATTCTGCACTTGCTATTCTGCTACGTTTATCTATTTTTGCCTTAATATAGTTTGTTCTTATGGCATTGTCTTGTGCTGCGATTATAAGCGATACGGTTTCTCTCTTGAGGTTTCCTTTTCTTAGCCATGTCCATGTCTTCTGATCTGATATATCTTGAGTTTGACGCTTGAAGTACCCATTTAGTTGTTTTCTTACCATTTATATTTTTTAGTTTTTTTAAATATAGTTTCTGTTTGTCAATATGTCAAAATTGCTTTTCCTAGATGCTACAATGAATCGTTTCTTACTTTTATTTGTATATTCGTCAAGTGCTTGGATTGTCGTATCTACACTATCTTCAATGTTGACGAGACCCCTTCCTCCTCATTTTCTTAGGACATATAGTCTGTCTATCTCGTCTCTTGGGTGTAATGATTTGTTCATGCTCATAATTTTCCTTATCCTTTGGTCCATCTGCCGGAGCTCTTCTCTTATCCATTTTAGGAGTGGTCCCGAATATCTTACGAGAGGGACAGCACATGTAGTTATTCCGTTGATAAGGTGTCTGATACATAGCTTGGTTTCTAGGGGCCTTCTTGTACTTCTAAGTTATTCCTTTCTTACTTTTTCTTTCATTTATGTTTGTTTGATTGCATGTCTTTCTAATATTCAGATATTTATAGTTCTCTTTTTCTCCATTCGGTATTTATATTCCATTAACCGTCTCATTTTTTCCCTTTCTTCATCACTAAATTGGTGCACTTGTCAAAGCCAAGCTCCATCCCTATATCCTGGCTGTATATTCTTATAGTGTGTATAAGGGTTTCTAACTAATTTTTAGCAAAAAAATTTGAAGATTCTGCTGTGATTTAGATTTTTTTTATCCCGATGTACATTTCGTAAGTATGTGGACGAGTGGCATCATTGCTATGACAAATAACAAATATTGATGAATTATTATTATTATTATTATTATTATTATTATTATTATTATTATTTTGTTGTTGTTGTTGTTGTTGTTGTTGTTGTTTACTTGAAGCATATCATTGCTTTCAAATTATTAGTATTAGATAAAAAAAAATCCACAACCTCTCAGATCCTGAATATACGACGGATCATAGAAGGGGTTCGAACAAAGAAACTAGAGGCAACGTTACTATTCGTAGATTTATTCAAGGCATTTGATTCTATACACAGATGGAAAATGGAACAAATACTACTAGCATACGGGCTCCCAAAAGAAACGGTTGCTGCTATAATGATGCTCTACAAAGACTCTAAAGCAATTGTACACTCACCTGATTGCGACACAGATTTCTCTGACATAGCCGCAGGAGTCCTACAAGGAGATACATTAGCACCAGATATATTTATAATATGCCTAGACTATTTACTCCGAACATCATTAGATACCACAAAAGAAGAAGGCCTCACACTAAGAAAGGCAAGAAGCAGGCGATATCCCGCACAGACTATCACAGATGTAGACTACGCTGATGACCTTGCACTTCTTGCAGATACTCCGGCACAGGCCAAGCCACTACTGCATAACCTGGAAAAGTATATTGGCCTATATGTTAACTCCAGTAAAACTGAGTTCATATGTTTCAAAAAGAAAGGAGACATATCTACACTCAACGGTAAGCCCCTAAAGCCAGTGGAACAATTCACATACATAGGTAGTAATATCTCATCCACAGAAAGTGATATAAATACACGAATAGGAAAAGCATGGTCAGTCACAAACAAATTATCAGTCATATGGAAGTCCGATCTCATTGACAAGTTAAAGCGACAATTCTTCAAGGCTGTAGTTATATCAGTACTGCTGTATTGCTGCACCGCCTGGACCCTAACGAAGCGCCTTGAGAATAAGCTAGATGGAAGCTGCACAAGAAATCTGCGTGCGGTCTTGAACGAATCGTGGAAACAGCACCCCTCGAGGAAACAGCTGTATGGTCACCTGCTCCCCCATATCACAAACGATTCGAGTTAGACGGACAAGGCATGCGGGACACTGGTGGAGAAGCAAGGACGAGCTCATAAGCGACGTTCTGCTGTGGAAGCCAACACACGGACATGCTAGTGTGGGCCCCCCAGCAAGGACCTACATTGACCAGCTATGCAAAGATGATGGATGCTGCGCAGAGGACCTCTCTGTGACAATGAATGATAGGGAAGGTTGACGAGAGATGTTCATGGATATCCGTGTTTATTGCTCGACATGATGATGATGATGATGATGAACACATAATAATCAAGATCTGCGATTGATGGCAATGAAGGGGTACTCCAAACTCCACCTGAGGTTAATCCACATTTAGTGTACCACTCTGTAGTCTTATGATAGATTAAATCAATTTTACAAAAGGTAAAAAGTGTGGTGCATTGTGAGGGTCTCGATTAAAGTTGCCAGAGGCAAAAAGGAAATGAATGTTCAGACACATTATTATAGAAGAAAAACACTCTTATTACTGTGTTTCAACTCCATCTCGATCTCAAATCAATAAGGATGAAGTGGTATTTAAAGTTGATGCAGGAATTCCTAAATCCTAGAGACTCCTTCCCAATTTAGAGGGTCAACAGCTCTGAAATTTAAGCCCTTCTTTGGCCTCTACAATTTAAACCTGATGTTACATTATGGATAGGCACAGCCTATCATTTTTAGCAACTGGTGTGATGTAATTTGAAATAATGGTAAAAGAATGGAAAATCATTGAGTTCATATAATTTGATTGACGCAGTGTTACCTCTTCTTTTATATGTGTATTTAGAATTTTCCACATACTACGTTACACACGTTATCATTATTATCGATTTTTTAACACTTGCCGTGGCCAGTGGTTCAATGTAGGCCGAGTGACAGCAAGTATCCCCCGGTATTCAGGACTCTACAAGGTAATCTAGCCAATTGAAACAATGCTGTATTTTGGATGGTCTTTATCTGATTTCTAATTCACCCAAATTCTTTTCCAGGCCCTTGGAGACTTTGGAACAGTCTCCAAGGGTCTGGAAAAGTATTTTGGTACCGATTACAATTGGTGCGACCTTCACCTTTTTGTTCCTTAGTTTTCTCAGTTTTCTGGCAAGGTCCAAGTATCTGTCTATATTTTCGCTTTCTTTCACATTCACTTGGTGGTCGCCCGGGATAGGAAAATCCAGGTGATAACAGGTTTTCTTCTTCTTGCCGATCAATACATGGTTCGGTCTCCTGGCCGGGATTAAGTGACCCGTCTGTACCTCGAATTTCCAGAGAATTTTATGCTTCTCATTCTCCAGGACAGGTTCAAGCTTGTGCATACACCATTTAGTTATATGGAGAAAATGGAATTTCTTAAACAATTCCCAGTGGATTACCTTCCCCACCGTGTCGTGCCTAGTCTTGTACTCTCTTTGTGCTAGTTTGATGCATCCGCTTATTACATAATTAACTGTTTCGTCTCTCTACAGACATTCTGCACTTGCTATTCTGCTACGTTTATCTATTTTTGCCTTAATTTGTCCTTATGGCATTGTCTTGTGCTGCGATTATAAGCGATTCGGTTTCTCTCTTGAGGTTTCCTTTTCTTAGCCATGTCCATGTCTTCTGATCTGATATATCTTGAGTTTGACGCTTGAAGTACCCATTTATTTGTTTTCTTACCATTTATATTTTTTTTGTTTTTTTTTAATATATTTCTGCTTCTCAATATGTTAAAATTGCTTTTCCTGGCTGCTACAATGAATCGTTTCTTACTTTTATTTGTATATTCGTCAAGTGCTTGGATTGTCGTATCTACACTATCTTCAATGTTGACGAGACCCCTTCCTCCAACTTTTCTTAGGATATATAGCCTGTCTCTCTTGTCTCGTAGGTGTAATGATTTGTGCTTGCGCATAAGTTTCCTTGTCCTTTGGTCCATCTGCCGGAGCTCTTCTCTTGTCTATTTTAGCAGTGGTCCCGAATATCTTACGAGAGGGACAGCACATGTAGTTATTCCGTTGATAAGGTTTCTGCTACATAGCTTGGTTTCTCGGAGCCTTCTTTTACTTCTAAGTTATTCCTTTCTTACTTTTTCTTTCATTTATGTTTGTTTGATTGCATGTCTTTCTAATATTCAGATATTGATAGTTCTCTTTTCACCAAGTGTCCTAATTTCTTCTCGATTCGGTAGTTATATTCCCTTAACCGTTTCATTTTCTTCCTTTCTTCATCAATAACTTGGTGCACTTGTCAAAGCCAAACTCCATCCCTATATCCTGGCTGTATATTCTTATAGTTTGTATAAGGGTTTCTAATTCTTGCTCATTCTTGGCAAAAAAATTGATGTCGTTCATGTACATAAGATGATTGAGATTCTGCTGTGATTTAGATCTTTTTTATCCCGATGTACATTTCGTAAGTATGTGGACGAGTAGCATCATTGCTATGACAAATAACAAATATTGATGAATTATTATTATTATTATTATTATTATTATTATTATTATTATTATTGTTGTTGTTGTTGTTGTTGTTGTTTACTTGACGCATATCATTGCTTTCAAATTATTAGTATTAGATAAAAAAACACTTGAAACCGTATTAGTGTACGCAAACAAATCATTGTTTTTATTAAATATGAATCTTTACTTGAAAGATCATTGCCTTCAATTTTTAGTATTGGATAGGAATATTTGAAGACATATAATTAGACATATAATTCTTCATAAACGATTAGAATTTTTAGTTACTGGAAACTCTGCAATTGCTTGCAAAAACGTTATTAAATAGAGCAACATACTATTTATCTATGGATTGAAACACCATTTGATTTTAGTGTGCAATGCCTACTAAAATACCTGCTGCTGCTGTTGCATATGGAATGGACGTTAGTAATGTCTTCAGTGAAATCCTTGTTTTCGACTTGATATAGTGAAATTGTATTTTTAATGATATTAATTTTTTAAATGAAATTTTAAATTTTATTGCTTCGTTTGTGGCTTATTTCCATCACTTCTTTCTTTTTATGAAAAGAAAATTATTAAAGAGCCGGACCGGAAGAAAAAAGAAACGACTAGTTACTCGCAAACTTAAAATTCAGGTTTCTAGGTAACATAAAACAATCTAATTAATTGAACAATTTTTACGTCGTTTTTCTCCGCACTATTTTCTTTCTCGCAATTTTATTGCTTGTTTTCATAGCTACAAGTGATTATCATAATTTTAGCTGATCTATACTGCTAGTAGTTCTCAGTTTGTAGTTTTTCTGATGCTACATCGTCTTCAACGGCAAAAAGATATACCATGAAACAGTAATAGATATCTTAAGTTATGTCAATGTGTGTGAGATTTTTCCTTAGGTTCCAGGATTTTTCAGTATTCTAGCTGTTCAATAATTCTCTGGTGTGTATGGTCTCGATTCTTTCTCTGATCTCCATTTTCTTCAGTCTCCTTTCAAAAAACCTCGAAAACCGTTCCAACTGCAGCCTCTACATTTAGCAATACCGTCACCTGCATGTGTCACAACTTTTTTTAGCTTTTGATAAGATCCTGATATTTGTTTATTTTTACACCTTCCTTCATTTTCCTCTGTGGTCTGATGGCATCTACCATATGATGGTTCTTTTTTTTTAAGTTAATTAAAGATAGGCCTGGGTTTCTAGCCCTGATTAGGTGATTCATTTTTGTCTCAAAGTCCCAAAGTTTCATTTTAAAGGAAATATTTTATTTGTCACAACCTTTTTAATCACAGATTCTTCCATAAATCCCAGTAAATCATCCTCCCTGCGCCGGTAGTCATGTTTCGACAGTTTCTTGCATTCATTTATCATATGATTAACTGTTTCTCTGTCAACACAAAACTGATACTTGCTTCGTCTTCATCTTTTTCTCCTTCAAATTATTATTATTATTATTATTATTATTATTATTATTATTATTATTATTATTATTATCCATGCTAGTTTTTTACACCAGCTCTAACTGATTTTTTTTCATTGTAGTCTGTGTGACAGCGTCTTCTCAGGTCTCCAGAACTATTTAATGTATACTGGTCGATTCTTGTAAAGTCCCCACTTCATCGAGTCTCTTTTTCATATTTTTAGGTATTTTTTCAAAGGTCCCCGAATTTCATCGATATAATTGTCACTTTCATGTCGCAAAACTCTCTGGCAAATTTACTGTATTTGTTCAGCTTTGCTTTTCTTCCACAATGTGACAAGTTCTTTTTTTCATGTCAATTAAAATTACGTTTGCTCTTCTGGACGGCGTGACCCGTTTACATCTCAGTCCTAGATAATCTTATGCGTCTCATTTTCAAGGACATCTTCTAGTTTATGCATGTACTATTTGTTGCACAATTCGCAGTGGATCATCTTACAATGCTTGTTCTTGTATTAATTTTGTGCTAGTTGCATTAATTTCATATGAAGAGGACTAGACCGAGTTTTAGTAGTGCTCGATATTATTATTATTATTATTATTATTATTATTATTATTATTATTGATGTTGTTGTTTTCGTTGCTAGCATTAGCATAAGTAATAGCAGCAGTAATAATAGTAGTAGTAGGAGGAGGAGGAGTAGGAGTAGGAGTTGTAGTAGTAGCAGAAAATAGGAATACTTACTTGAAACCATATAATTCATTGTAAATTATTAATATTAGATAGGAGTATTATTAAACAAAAAAGGCCACACGGTCATAGTAATTGGGGTAGGGCTGGTTTAAATTCAGAGTTTTCTTTCTGTTCTGGTTGACATACCGAAACTAAAAAAAAAAAAGGTCTACTCAACTATTTACCCACAGCTGGAGATAGAATAAAAGGTTTTATGCCTTTCCTAAGGGTATGAGCACAAGAAAAAAGCAAACAGTCTTTAAGCAGCCTGTTTAACATGATTTAACTCCCCTTGGTATTAGAACATTGATACTGCAAGTAAGAATAATTTCAGGTTTTTTTTTGAGGTTTTGAAAGGCATATTATCCATTTCTGGAAACCCAGGACCAGAGTTCACATTGTGGGCAAGGTTGTTATATCGAACATATTAGATACAAATTAATACAATTAAATACAAAAACTACAAATGACGAAATTGAATGAAGACCATTATCTTCCTTCCTTTCTCTTTACTTAAAGTGTGTTTGTTGATTTTATCACTCATTTTCATATTTCATTTTCTTTAAATCTCATACCATTCTCGATATATCTGTTCTTCTTCTCGTGCATCCTCCTCCCCTGTTCGTTTTCAAGTAATCAGCCTTAATGTGACGTACACACAAACACCGTAATTACATCCAAAATAGCGTATGTAAACATCGGGCAAATTAAATGGTAAAATAAGAGTGGATAATATTTCTACGGGTGACAAAAAGAATACAAATCAATAAGTGGAGTCTCTTTTCAGTATCCAGGCAATAAATCTAGTTCGGTTGTCTCCTTCAGCTTCGGTGAGGACATAACCAAAGCAGAAACAATGTGGCCCTGGTGCTTGTAATTCCAACATTGTGACAATGCCTCAAGTATTTCCCTGAATAAAATGGTCAGATTATTCCGATATTAAAATCAGGGCTAATTTTGGGACGTCGACTGCCCGCCCCCACCCCTCTGCTTTTTAAAATTACCATGTACAATTAATTAAAAAGAAAAGTTGGAATTAATTATCTATTATTTAACTAACTTAATCAGTTTATATCTATCTATCACAGTATGCTCATATGTGAACACGCACACACACACACACTATATATATATATATATATATATATATATATATATATATATATATATACTTTGGTGCGGTACCAAGTTTCTTGGTATTTCTATCCTAATTCTCTACCAGTAGTTTGTTGTAGAGTTCAGGTTCCGTATGAGAGCTCAATGTTTAATAATTGTAAACAGAGCAAATTTATTTGGGAATAAAAGGTCTTAAATACAATGGGTATCGTGGTTATGCACCATTTCCACTCGCGAGTATGCTCACGAGCTTCTTCAAACTCATTTTATATTCATACATTTCACCTCCCTCATTCAGGGGTGGTCATATTGCATTTTTTTAATATATATATATATATATATATATATATATGTGTGTGTGTGTGTGTGTGTGTGTGTGTGTGTGTGTGTGTGTCGTATCTGAAAGTTGAAATTCGTTTTTACTCCTTCATAAAGAGTGCATGAAACTCGTAGTAATAGTACAGCCATAGAGTGATAAGTGAACCTTGTTTATTTCAGATAGATAGAAAGAAAGATATTACATGCCCGTCTAATTCAAAAATTAGTTAATTTCATGTTTGTAAAATCTGGATTACCAACGGAGTAGGAATATAACCAAATTAGTTCTTAATTAAAAAAAAGAGCAAAAAACAATGAGATTAAAAAAAATTAAATATCAAATCGAATTTGTTTGATTTGAAAGTTGACCAATGCTCCGCCATATTGGATAATGTCACTTTCGTTAACTTTCCACCATTTTCAAATTCTGGACAGCAAATTGAATTAACAAATAGAAAACAAACAAACGAAAAAAATAAACAAAACGAATATTAAAACCATTTTTTAAGGGAGGTTACAGAAAATGTGTCTTAATTAACACAGATTTAAGTTCGAGCGGATGTCAAATATAATTATTTCGAAATTATCCCCACGATATTGGATAATTTGGATTGCAAGAATAATGGTCTGGGTAGGTTGTGTGGGTTTCATCGAGTAAAACAGGCGGTAGATTCAATTTTCAATCTTTCGAGTCGTCCGATGCGGATTTGGATTTATTTTGTCTTTAGTTCGTTATATCATTCTCATTTCTGTCAATTGCATCATTATCTGGTTCATCATTGATATTATCGCTTTATCGCTCCAATAGGAACATTCATGTATTTTCATGTATTTTCCAAGACAAAAAATCGATTAGATCAAGTGACAGCACAACTCTTTAAATGGCATTAACTCTAACTGGAATTTTAGGCATCTGTAAGTCTATACCACATGACTGCTATGTGATACAGTGTGATGCAGTATCGGGTTTTCATGTTCCAGTCCTAGAGGTCCGGCAACTGTTATGTAATGGCATCCTATCCAGCATCTCTAGAGATTCGAGAGACAAGGTTATTTTCTGCTCATACAAGCCCTAGTAAATTTTACGTCTTGTGCTTGGATTTCGAGTGTAGGCCCAGAACTGGAGCCTCGCCACTAAATGCAGTATTGTGTCCTACAGACACCTTCTTTTAGGGAGTGGGGGTGTTACCAACCTACAGTGATAGGTATATACTCAACACATTCACCACGGTTAGGGTATTATACAAGGTCGCAAGTATTGGACATCCAGCTAAAAACGAACTCACTTTTCAGTAGTAATAGATCTGTGAAAGTAACTTGCTAACCATTACACCACAATAGAACACCCAACCAATCTGCAGAGATATAATAGTCGTATTCTAAGCCTAACCAGCAGGGTGGTGTGTGCAAATTATCATTAGACAGAAATACTTGAAACCATATAACTGTATGCAAATTATGAGTATTAAGAATGGTTATTATAATGGTTTACAAATTATTATTATCATTAGTTACTTGAAACTATATAATCGCTTGCAAAAGTAAATGCTGAATTCAACATTAGATAACCCAATAAGGATTGAAATGCCTTAAAACCAATCAACCAACCAACTAACCACACCCTGGATCAAACCTCTGTGGCTACAAATAAGAATTCAGGCACCCATAGTGTAATGGTTATCGTCAAAGGAAATGGACACAGGGACACAAGTTGAAATCCTGGATGAGGTTGGTTGCATTTTACATAGCACGAATACCCATGGGAATGGTAGGATCCAACCGTTTTCAAAAATAGTTGGTCAAACTTTGTTTTTTATCCATGGTGTGGCAACTGGTTTAGGGGAAAGAAAAACTCAATTAAATTCCGCTTAAAATTGACCTTATGTTACATCGTTCTCGTTCGGAGGGTTTACAAATCAGAATACGAAATTGATTATGGAATATATCTGAAAAGTAGGGATCACCATTTAACGGCAGGGAGGCTAGCGTCTTCTTTCGGAAAATGATGTCCGTGTAGTCTCTCTTTAATGACACGATTCACGTGGAGGCGTTGATCGAGTTGCTTTTCAGGTTCGTTTCTCTTCGTTTAATGTAATTTAACTGCAGATCTCAAGTATGGAAACTGTTTTAAAGGAAATGTACGACAAATAGATAAGAATAGCAGAAGCAAAAATAGGTAGAATTTTTTTCTTTCAGAGAAAGAGAAACATTTTCAAACTTGATTTAAATAAATGCAGACTAGACGCAATGCCACCAAGAACTCACACACAGGGTGGGCTATATACGCAGGGGACACTGTGAGCGACCTGAGGCGGGTTGTTTCTAAAAAGTCACGTCAAGCCTAACCTTGAGCGTTGCGAGTAGGAAAACAATTGATTCCCTTTCGTCCAGAAAACCGAGGGAATACACATGTGTGAAGATAAACATAGCCAGTCGAATGAGGTGGGGTAGATAAGAAAAATAACAACACAAAAATATAGTAGGGCTTAGACAATAATAGCAACGAATACATGAACCAAAAACACAAGCAAGCTGAAAATAATAACAAAAAACACACATTTCGTAAGGATTTTAGATAAAAAAAAGTATAAAATAAATTTCTGAAGATCCTGTTTCAAATGTGTCCAACACAGAATTCTAAATGCGGCTGTTGTCGGGGGATTTTAAATCTATCATCCATTATTGCAGCGCCAATGAGGCCGTTACTACATTTGATGGCCTATAAGAGCTCCATTTTCTAACAAAAAAGGCTTAAAATATCTCCCATATAATGCATTACCAATAAATAAGATTTCTTTTACAAAAAATATATATTCTTTCTAAACGAACGATACCAGAATTTTATTATGTCTAGTGGAATATTATACAATCAAAACAGTTATTATTGGGTATCAATTATAACCAAACACTTCAGCATTGAAACTCTATAACCAAAAATATGAATATTTAACAGACAAAGAACCTATAAAGGATATAAATGGGGCATTTTGTAACCAGAAATGGCTCAAAATATTTCGTGCATCATATAATGTATCACCAATAAAAAAAAAGATATTATTAGAAAAGAAGGTATAAAAACAAAATACAAGGATTTTATTATTTCTAGTGGAATATTTATAATCAAGACATATATTATTGTTGGATATTTCTCTCTGGGAAGAATAAACATGAATACATCTACTTATGCCCACACATTTCTTTATTGCTTACTTCATAGCTGTGGACATCTTTTATATTACCGCCCTTGCAAACCGGGAGTTAACCCTACGGAACATTTATAGAAAATATAAGCTCACAATTTTTGCTCATCTGTGAGATTTGACTAAATTGGACCAACTAACAAGAAAGTTAACATCTATCTATCTTCTAAAATTTATAGTTAAATGATCCTTTTATGAGAGGGAGACATGGCAATCAAACTCAGTTGATTTAGGCTAGCCATAACAAAGTTTAAATCATTTTTTAATGAACCAACTTCTCGCCAAATAAAAGATTCGGCCAATATATAATTCAACATCAGGTATTATTTATTCCAAAACTCTACGGCGATATTCCCCCGTGACGTAGTGGCTAAAGTTTCATTGCTGTAAGCGAGTTCGAAATCTAGTTGTATTATTAATTTCCATTTCGAACTAATACGTTTGAGAAAGGTATTTAACCCTCATCCCCCCAAATATAGATTAAATTTTACTACACATGTTATTCTACAAGGATGGCATTGGCATTAAATAAACCACAAAGGTTGATATGCCATTAAAACAAAGAAACCAAAATAAACCAAATTAAATTTCACATGATTAAAACTTTATAGCCACAATTATGTAGCAGTCCAAAAGTACTGACTCAGCCTATCCGCCATATACAGGATGTGACAAAGGATTCCATTTTAAGTGGAGTACAGCTGGTTAGAATGCAACGTTTTCTTTCTCATAGAACGAATGTTATCAAGGTTAAAGAGGCAAGACTTTGAATTTAAATTAATGTTCCCGTTGCAATAATCATTTTCTAAAGAAATCTTCCAAGTGTAATTCTCTTTTCTAGTATATATGCACGTTTTATCTATTCTGAATTTAATTTAAGTAAAAAGACCGACTCGAGGAGAGGGGATAACAGTTTCTCTAAGGCTTTATCATGCTCTACTGGCCAGGATTCGAGAACTTTCTTGCTTAGAAAAATGTTCATAGGATTTTATGATCATTAAGTACACACCCGCATACGTCAGCACACGCACGCATACACACATGTAAATATAATGGATAATACTTTGCTATATTTATGAGTAAAGAGTGTGTAATATCGGTGATAAGGCATATGTATCTAAATTAGGCTAGCATAGATATAAATTCAATATATATATATATATAATTCAGTGTAGTGAAGACCTGAAACCACCGGCACTTAATAATTGACAGTTTTTCAGCTATGCGATTTTCAAACCAAACTTGG
Source organism: Doryteuthis pealeii (assembly GCA_023376005.1). Lineage (NCBI taxonomy): Eukaryota > Metazoa > Mollusca > Cephalopoda > Myopsida > Loliginidae > Doryteuthis > Doryteuthis pealeii. Next base: position 4,762,327 of record CM042148.1, read on the forward strand.
TTTGGAAATGGAATATGCGAGAAACAGTCAGTTACCAAGCACCGTTGTCTCTAATGTATTCGCCACACTAACTTCGATATATAGGCTCCATCAATGATATCTGTCTTTACTTATATAACACACACACACACACACACACATATATATATATATATATATATATATATATATATTTGTGAGTGTGTGTGTGTGTGTGTGTGTGTGTGTGTGTGTGTGAGTGAGTGTGTGTGTGCGCGTGTGAGTTAAGTGAAATTATTAAGATGACTTAAGAGTTCCACCCGTAGTGTTTGGTTCAGCACGATTTAAATTAAGGGAATCTCAAAAGTGTCTTTGAAGTTTTCTCAGCTCTTTCCTGCACGTGCAATGGATTTACCACAATGAACAGTTTATAGACCTTAGGAAAAATAGGAAGCAAGAAAACGTCTTCCCCAATAAGATACAGTAAGGAGCATAGATCAGCATTGACAATCGTTCATTCTCTTCCCACCCGATATAGAAGATATTTTTGGGGGACAAGGTAGTCATTGGTTAAAAATATGCATTCCTATATGGAACCGCAAAAGAATAATATTGTGCAAATAGCTCAAAACAACACCGGAAGTGCAGCCGATAAATATAATCAGTAGGTTAAACGTAGTGATTAACACCATATCGGTGTCATTTAATGAAGAACGTGAAAGCGGACCTGAGATTCAGTAAAGTACCAACTGATTGGACAGCGATAAATGAATTAAAAATACAATTTTAAAAAAAACACACAATACCTGCCGTACCAAGGCTAAAAGCCCCAGTCTGCCCTACAACTTATACATCGTTAATGGGGAGAATTTTATACAGAGATATAGGGAGAATAATTAGATTAGTGTCTTTCCCAAAGACATTAGATCGAAGGGAAACGCAACTGTTCTCGTCCGAGATTAGAACTCGGATTGTCGAGTCTATATTGGTAAGCGTTGCGCACCTCACTTAGAGTACTGGTTATCGCCATAGGAAATGAGCTCGGCGAACCGACTTCAAATCCTGGACAAATATGTTTGCATCGCGCATAGCTCTAATACCCTTTGGAAAGGTATGTATCTAACCATTTTCCCTCAAGCTATGGGCAAATAGTAGGATGAACTCTACTCTTTACCCTTGATCTGGCAAGTATTCTAGGAGAAAGAAAAATGTGAATTCAAGCCTATTAAACTCAGATTAAGAAATTTAATATGTGTCACATCCTACTTGTGCGGTCGAGTATATATATATATATATATATATATATATATATATATAAAGATAGATAGATAGAGAGAGAGAGAGAGAGAGAGAGAGAGAGAGAGAGAGGAGATAGATACCTCGATTATATATCATTAGTTAAAAGTTACTTAATTGATCTTTCATCTTTACTCACATTTGTATTAATAAAAGACTGCTGGCAAAATACACAATAGTTGACGAATTAGATCTTTAATGTCTGTGTTTGGAGTTAAGTTGTATTTGTCTCATCTTTCTTTTAGAAGTTCAATTTCAAAGGGTTAGTCCAATATGCCTCCCAAGAAAACGTGCAAGTCTCGAAAGAAAATCTTTCTAAGCACTTCTAGAATAAAGTTTTGTTAAAGAAAATGTGCCTTGGGATATTATTTTTATACAGTTTGTGTCGGTTACTCCTTAATATATATATATATATATATATATATATATTATATGTGTATGTGTGTGTGTGTGTGTGTGTGTGTGTGTGTGTGTGTAAGAGATGAACAAAATGTGATAAGACACATATGAATATTTATTTTATGTTATTTATTTTTTAAATTGTTCTTAGATAGTTTCAACCTTGGGTCCCCGTCACGAGAATAGTTGATTTCTTAAACAACCACAAGTTAAAGAATAATATTATTCCATTGTATTTGAAGACAACCAGTAAAAGCTTAGAAATTGATTTACACAGATGATTAGTTTATAATCGTGATGGCTTTTGGTCAGCCAGCTAGACATTTTAGATGAAGTGATTATAGAAGAATGGTGCTGACTTCTCCAGAAACACACCTCGGTTTTTGAATTTCCATACTTTTCCTTCTTCTAGAACAGTTACTTTACTTTGACTAAATAATCCATTCTGCCTTTATTTATGTATTGTTGGTGGTGGAGGTGGTGGCCTTTCACCAGGGTATTAGTGCGAAGTGAAAAACAAGACCATGATTTGAAATCTGGTTCAAGATTCCATTTCTACGACAATAACTATTCCTAGAAGAAAACTCATTATTTATGAGTATTGTTATAGAACCGTTTAATTTTGCAGATTTAGTCTGCTGCAAGCGCTTTTCTCTTTAATTTTGGTGCTTAGACATCAAAAGAAGTACATCTGTAATTCTATATGATGACAGAATCACCAGGTTTCATCAATTTGTGATTTCCTACGTCTTTCAAAGCCAACCAAATACGAGGGAAATGGTTCTTTCGGTGAAAAAGTGTTGTTGATGCTTCAAGCAATATTAGACCCAAGCATGCTTTTCAATATTTTGAATTATCGTAGCTAATACATTTTTCCTCTTCAGAAACAGAAAAATGTTTAATATCTGGCTAGAAGTAAAATATAGATAGTAAGATGTTTTTTGAAGTATTCTCCATGTATTTTACAATAATAACTATCGGGTACGCATATGTTGTTAGCATACAGAAGAAACGGAATCAAGATGGATTGTGAGAATAAAACACATTTGTTTTAGCCGGGGGTCTCTAATACACGTCCCGCTTGCCGCATGCTGTCCGTAAACTATTTTTCTATAGCACGTGTTATTATAGTACTAAATCATATCTGATGGTGCGGCTCCAGTTCTGAAGATCTTAAGAGTGTGGAGTACCCCTTTATTGCCATTACTCTCAGGTTTAATGATAAATCTATTTTAAAGTGTTTTCCGCACACAATTATACGATATAAGGAATGCCTATTTCATACAAATAATTTGTACATAATTGCATGTTTTAACGTATTCATATATGATGCTAATTTTTGCATAAGTTGAAATAATTATTCCTATTTAATAATTATTATTTGTTTCCACACAGCAATATGATTATAAATAACTAATAATGTATATAATAACCCTTAGTAAACAATTATACCTCCAAGTAATTATTCTTAATACATAATATTTCCACTTTTAATGTTTCAAGTATTTTCATAAGATAATTTTCAGACTGCTCAACTTGAGACATATAATGCTTTCTAACAAATACTACCACTCCAGATCAGTATGGACTTGAAAGTAATGGCATTTAAAGGACATTCCACTCTACCTAGAGATCCACAACTGGAATTCCATACCGGATGCAGTTTAGTGTCATATGCAGAATACCTCTCTTTTGCGGGTGGGGATTCTTAGCCCTCCACAGAGTATATAGTCAGCGTATTCTTGGCTCTTCCGACAGAGCTAACTGCTGCTAGTGATTTGTATAATTGGCCTTCAATTCTACCTCGATCGAAGTACTATCGATAGATGGCAGGACCAACAGATGATTGATATGAATATTTTCATGTCCTCCGTATGAAACAAACTTGCATCCGGGATTCAGCTTGCAGTTCTGAAGCCCTGTAGGGTACACATTCATTACCATTACTCCGAGATCATCCCTGTCGGAAATTAGTTTACATGCCGTTAAGATTAATCAATCCATAAATCAACAAAGATTTTCAGTTAATGGGCACGGTAATAGGACAGACTGATTTATCTGAAAAATTTTGCAAGAAATATATTTCTAAACACTTGCGGCCAGCTGCGTTGCTTGGCCTCTCCCCTAACCTCTGATGAAATTAACTTTCATGATTTTTCATAAAATACGCTAGGATTCCGACCGAAACATCTCCATTTGCTTCATCAATAATCTTCTTTGTTTCCACTGCATTCTTAATAATATGCATCGACACAAATGCATCTTCTCCTCTACAACGTTTTTTTCTTCTCATCACACGATAAATGAACATTGAATAGAGAACACTCAAAACTTGTTTTTAACTCTATATTCAGTATCTGATTTAAAGAAAAAATGCTGTTGGGACCTTTTGTATACACGGAATAGATAGTAGATAGATATTAATAAAAAAAAATAAATAAATAAAAAAAGATGCCCATCTAACCATCAAAACAAAAGTTCGTCTCAAACGAAAAATCAGTTTTCCTCCTTTTCAGCCTACCGCCTATACGTCCCCCACCTCAGGCAGGAAACCTATGATAAATCGTTTTCATCGTATGACACATCTGCCGCACAGCTGGTGGGTGCACTTGATTGAAGACATGTGTATTCAAACAGCAACCCGTTGAACGTCAGGATAACAGACAACAACTGCTCGATTTGTGAGAGAAGCCCAGTCTCATATGTCTTGTTCACATGACGGCGACCCCTGGAGGGAGATCTGAAAAGAGTGCAAAACCAATGCCAAAGATGAATGAGAAAAAGTGTCGAGACTTTTCGTAGTTGACGCTCTTATTATACAGAAAAGTTTAAAAGAACGTTACTGCATTTGCAAAGCAGCATAATATTAATGGAAATATTGTAATGGCAAATATTTATTCTGATTTGCTTTCATTTTTGTCCATAAAATTATATATGATTAAAGAGCAAACAGGTATACATTGAGAATCTGTGATTTGATAGCATAGTGAGGCAGTTTAAGTTGATGGAATGCAGAGAAAGTTTATAATTATCAATACATATTAACAAGTGTCTATTACTTAATGTTGTTTACATCCTTAAAATAATATTGTCATATAGTTTGGTGTTAAACTAACAATTCTGCAATCCGATATGAAAGAATGTAAGGGTACTAAAAGCGATATTACCTTTCCAAAGATTTTAACAAAATGTATAATTGTGTAAAATAATATTTTTTAAGAGTCGGATATTTTTAGAAGTCGGATATTTTCTGTTAATAATAATAATAATAATAATAATAATAATAATAATAATAATAATAATAATACCAGACCTTGTGTTCCTCCTTCATGGGTTTTGACGTACCAGCAGATCACAGAAAATGAAAGAAAACGAAAATATAGACAAATACTTGGACCGGGTTAGCGAATTGAAAGAACTGTGTAACATGTAGGTAAAGGTCGTGCCAATTGTACGTTATACTCTCAGAATGGTCGCCAGATGTTTTGAAAGGAGTTTGGGTGAATTGGAAATCAGAGGAAGAATCGAGACCGTCCAAAATATAGCATTTTAAAAATCGGCTAGAATACCCAGAATAATTCTGGAGACCCAAAGAGACTTGCAATTTCTCAGCTTCCACTGAAATACCACCAGCTTAGGCTGGTGTAAAAAAAAAATATTCATAATAATGTTAATACAAAAATGCATTTTGCAAAAGCGCTCATCTTTGAGGAAATTATTATCAATCTGAGTAGAAAATGAACACACAAAAAAGACAAAAAAATTGAATACATAGAATACCTATACACACTCCATTACTTCACCCTGGATTTTAAAAAAGCAGAAAGTAAAGATCAAAATTGAATAATAATAATAATAATAATGATAATAATAATAATAATAATAATAATAATAATATAATTATTATTATTATTATTATTATTATTATTATTATTATTATTATTATTTAGGATTGAAAAATTCGCCATGCATAAAAATGTAAAAGAAAAAAAAAAGAAGAAACAATTGACGAAATAGAACAATCAAGAAAAGCATCCGAACACTGAGAGAAAAAAAAAACTACAAGGAAGATTAGAAGTGGTAACCATTACAAAAAAGGTATGAAATGAGAAATAAAAAATGAGTACCTCAGAAGAACATTAACCCTTCTTGAATACAAGGTATAAAACGGAAGCATGATCTGAGAAATCTCCCTTGTAAGATACTCTTGGTACTTCTTCAAATGGACAAGAGAGGGCCTCAGAAAGATCATAGAACAGGGAAATTAGTGACGATGCACAAGGCCATACACTCAAGAGATTGCATAAACAGACAAGATGTGACAAGAAAAAGAGGGAGGTAACACACCAGTATTGAGTATTGTGTAGAGGCAACAATTCAGGGAGTCTAGGAATAAATAAAGAAAGGCTGATTACAACACTAAACAATATATATATATATATATATATATATATATATATATATATATATATGAAAAAGTGAATGGAAGTGAATCCGACAGTATGAAATAAATTTTTTAGAAAAAACAATATATATATATATATATATATATATATATATATATATATATATAGATATATATATATATATATATATATATATATATATATATATATATATATAGATATTAATATATATATATATATATATATAATATAGACCTGTTGCCATACCAGGGTTAAAAAAGACGACTCTGCTCTATTCTTTATCCATAGCTGAAAGGAGAATAGTTGAATTCATACATTTCGCAAGAGTACTAGCGCTATTTGAAAGATAACCAGCATCGTATAGGATTTAAACTCGCTCCACAGTGTCCATTTCCTATGACGTTAACCATTATCCCACAAGTGTCTTTTACAACAGCAATATATTCAGAATTAACTTAAGGACAAACAGGAAAAACAACAAACAAAAATGAAGGAAACATAATTATAAATCAATCAATCACATTTATTTTAATCACGAAAATGCTTTACATATCCCACAGGTATTCTTTATCAAAATATTAATCTTTGCATTTCTCTTTCTGTTTTTTGTGAACATCATGAACATTTTCGTACTTTGTAAGGAAAAAAGAAAAAAAAACTGCACTGTAAGCATATATCTTCAGTAATCATTTTATACGACTAGGATGTAGTATTTGATTATATTTGCTTAGGCAGACACCCATGAGCTAGGGTGTCTAGGGTACCTCTTAATGCTAAGTGGTTACTGATCTAAGAATTCTGATTAGGATATAGTAAGAGTACAGTTAAAAGTAACTTTAGCCTTAGGAAGTTGGGAGGATTCAAATTCGAGTCAAAAAGATAACGACGAGCCAGACACCTGGTCACAGAAAATACCACTCACATGATTTTGGTATTGCAAGCTCCCTCTTAACCGGTCTCCAAACCAGAAAGAAGGGAAGTGGTATTCTCGAGTTAATAAAGAAATGATAAACTATTTGCCACATCGAAGTCCCACCCCCTCAATAGGTGGTACTAGCTCCGAAATTTAAGTCATTTGTTGCAACACAGCCAGTTCCTAACTAATTTCTAAATGTGTTTTTGCTAATTAATAATTGTATTGTGTTTATCTTAGTTATTTGTAAATGATTATAATCTACGCAGCCTGTCTAGACAGTAATGAAAAAATAATATATTAATTACACTTCGACTATGACTACGCAAAAAGAAATAAAACTATTTCGAAATTGAAAAGGGACACAACAATCAAATTCCAGTAAACCAATAATTTTAATTTAGAATTGCTTAAATATTAGTTGAATTTTTACTTCTTAGATTTGTACATTTGTTTTACTCAAGGGAAACGACGCCGTAGCTCGCTTTTACGTCAGTCCCAGCGGGTGGCATTGTCGCTTCACAACAGGCTCGCTGCACCCAAACTCTTGGTCGCATTGTTATGGTCTTGCTACGCACACAACATCATTATACAGTATTTGTTATTATCATATAATCTCATAGACGTTTCCTCACAAAATATGGAAATGTGAGCCCGATATTATCTTTAGCCTAAAAAGGTTTCGTCTATATTTTCTATATTCATGGTTCTGTCAGAAAGGCTTGATACCATAGGTTTGGCTTACCAAGGCGTATTCGTTTGGTTTGCATCTTCTCGATTTTACCTGTATCCCATTATTAATATTTTACCTTAGATCTTACTTTGATCTTCCATCTTGCATATTATGTTCTTCCAAATACATATTAACTATAATATTATTACAGATTCACATGATATATTTGGTAATATATATTACCTATGATAACCTCTGTCAATTATGCGCAAGTATGTGTCACGAAGAGTGTCAACTTGAACTTCAAATTAAAGAAAATAAGCCTTTTCATCATACAGTTATCGAAGCACAAGTGGTAATAAAAGGCAGCAAACCGATCGTTGTTTAGAAAAAAAGAATTTCCCGGAAAATACGAAATAAATTGGAACGACTTTGTTCATAAAAAAATGTTCAATTTCAACGAGTATTTAACTCGAGAAAATTGAAAAGTTGAAATAATTATCTAATTAACCAATTTATTTCAACACACGAGGAAAACGTAAAAGTAAACATAACTATATAAATTCCGTAATTTTTCCCGAGAAAATACAATTTTCCTTTTCTAGAATTTCTCTACAGCCCACGACTCTGTTTTATTTACAAATAAAAGGCACAGCAAAATATATAAACGTACAACTCCAGAGAAATGTTATTTTCGTTACAGGCTGGAGAAAATATAAATTCCTATTTCTTCTATAAAATGACTACTTTGCCTTTTCCTTCGAAATCTACCGCCAGCAAAAATGCTATCATCTGCCTGCAATCAAATATCCTCCCCGGTCTCTCATTGGTTAACTAAATGATCTAAGGGAGGGAAAATACTTATTGGTTTTTAAATTTGATTAAATTTGAAAGAAACAAATATCATAAACAACTGTCTTTTCTTTCTTCTTTGTTAATTATTCATAGAATGTTAACTCTTTTCTTAAAGAATCATGTTCATATATACGTATACACACAGAGTCACAGATATACGTACACACAAACGCATATTCACGGAGACTGTCTGTCTTACCAAAGCTAAAGAAGCTGGATCAGTTACTTTAAAGTGTCTCAAGAGCACCCATACACCACACACACACACACACACACACACACACACACACACACACACACACACACACACACATATATATATATATATATATATATATATATATATATATATATATATATATATATGAGGTGCATGTGTGTCTACCGACTGATATATTTAGATGCTTAGATATTAGAACTAGTTTGTTGTGTGAAATGTTTGTTTTCAGCTTCATGATTATTTTAGACTAGTTTTAAATCTATATATATATATCTGAAAGGTGGTCATGTGGGTAGCTTAATATCTATTTACAGGGAGATGAGCATCTACAAGTATCCTAATAAATAAAAAAAGTAGTGTTTAATATTTTAAATATCTATTTGTACAAAACTGATTTTGTTTCCTTTTTATTGTAATTCTTCTAATTCTATTAACTACATTAATACTTCATATTCCTGTTAGGAAAGTATACACCGACTAAAGTATTCCTGTAAAAAAGTCTTGACTTGACCAAGTCAATTGGCTCATCACGACCTGTTGCAAGTTTTTAACAATCTGTGTTTTTAAGGGGGTGAAGAGAAATATTATTTTGGAGCCTAAAGCTTGTTGGCGTACGATGAGGAGCTTTGCAACCGATTTTATGCTAATATTCCCCATGCTCAAGTTCCGGGATCAAAATGTCACGAACAGTCTGGGGTTTCAAGTTTAATTCCTCACCAATTATTCGCATTGTCCGGCATTGGATTTTCCTCAATTTGGAAAGTGACCGCACGACCAGAAAGAAGTTAATCTTCTACAAGCTCTTGGCCATCAAAAACATCTACTGCCTCATTCAAAAATCATTGAACACGAACTTGATCATCATAAGGCAGTTTTACCTATCGAGGTGGCTTAGAATACGCTGTATCCCCTGCAGAGGGGTACATCTCCAGCGCCAAGCTTATCATCAATAGGACATTGATCTATCTCTGATGGAGGGGATACAATTCTTGAGCCAGAAGGAGTGTGTAATGTCCTTTCATTGCAATTTCTCCCATATCCACTCTGACCCGGATTTTTAGAATGGTTCATATAGATATGTTATTAAATTACTCATATTCAACAGGACCATCTTCAAATACAAACCTCTACAAAATAACTACGCAGAATATATAAATATTAGCGTCCAAGTATAATGAATATGAATCCCTCATCTCTTAGCCTAAAATAACTCCAGATGTTTTGAAATTTCATTAAAATCAACCAATATCGAAAGGTTGTTTCCCCTCATTTTTATCGTATTGTTCTGACGATTGGCACATACTTTTCTAGATATTTTGTGTTTCTGTTCGAGACCCACACACACACACACACATACACAAAACATTGTATAAGGAAAATAAAAACCAAATAGAGCCAAATGATAATTACAAGCGTATAACATTGAAAAAGAGCGTGTTGCTTAAAGACATCTACACAGACAACTGCAACCCCAGAAGAAAAAAAATTAAATTAACACACCCACAGGATATTCAGCTTTTAAAACATCTAGCAGTAATAAATTAATAACAGATAAGCGAAACATGATTTATCTAATAGCTAAAAAAATATATACCCAAAATAGATTAAATTATTTAAGTTAATGGAATATGTTTTCCAAGCCATATGAAGAAAGATATAATAGAATAACCCAATCTTGAGGAACATATTATGGAATTCATTGACGGAAAATAAAATTAATACCTTATTGATTAATATTTAGGATCAACCAATCCCGATTAAAAGGCCAAATCTAGTTTTTTCTTTGCTAAATAAATACTTCCTATTCAAATTAGGAAAGTGAACCATTGAAGTAAAATGATAGCGAAAAAAAATTTTTTAATACTCGGATCTTTTCAGGGAATATAAAAGCTGTAGAACATGTTGGTGGCAGTGATACCAATTATAGTTGATATCCGTGGAACGGTGCCTAAAAGGAGAGGTGTTCTGGCGAACTGGATATCAGAAGTTTATAGACTATCCAGATTACTGCGCGATTCTGATCAGTTAGAATACTTAGAAGAGCACACGTCAAAGAGGAAATATAATACGAAAGAAATAAAACAAAGAGAAGAAAAGAGAAGAGAGAAACATACAACGCTATATATAAGACAATTATCATCTGCTTCAATTGAATGGAAAGAAGAAAAATAAAGGATGGAAGAAAGAAAGGAAAGGAATATAAATAGATAGATATATAGATAGGGAAAGACTGAGAGAGAGAGAGAGAGAGAGAGAGAGAGAGAGAGAGAGAGAGAGAGAGAGAGAGAGTGGAATACATTTAACATAACTGATTTAAGTTTTTTAAATTTATTTATTTATTTATTTACAAAGAAATATTTATTTTTAATTTAATAATCTTCTTTTTTTTTAATCAAAAGGCTTTTGAAATATTTTGCAACTTCATTTTTATACACAAAAGAAAATTTTATGCAAAAAAATCTAATCAAATTGAAATAAAATAGATAAAAACATTCTGTCGGGTAAATAAAAACTTTGGTCTAAATTCAAAAGTTGATTTTTACATTTGTTATTTATTGGAGATTTTTTGTTCCAACACAACAGAAATAAAACATATTAAATTATTTTTAAATTACAACAAAAGAAATGAATAATTAAATATGATTTATCGAGAAAAGATGGAAAATATAAATATAAACACCAAAACTTACATTCAATCATCTTCAAATATTTACTCTTGAAGAAATGAATAATTAAATTAAAAAAGATAAAAGGAAATAAATTATTTAGACAATCAGATATAAATAAATAAATCAGACTATGCAAATTTTTCGATGAAGTAAATAAATATCTTCTTAATATATATATATATATATATATATATATATATATATATATATATATATATATATATATATATATCTGTGTGTGTGTTTGTGTGTGTGTCTATGTGTGTGTATGTGTGTCTGTGTGTGTGTGTGTGTGTGTAAGTGTGTGTTTGTGCGAGGGCACCTATGTGTGTGTGTGTGTAAGTGTGTTGAGAGAGAATGAGTTAAACAAACATAATCTACCGTGTCACAATTTTGATTGTTGAGAAAAAAAGTAACCGAATGAGTCGAAATAATGAAAGAATATAAAAAAGTGCTCAATATATGTGTAGAGCTGTTTTAGAAAACCGAATATAGAAGAAACTATTTACCTAGGTTTCACCGAGGAGGATCTTCAGGATAAATCTCTCTGAAATTGATTAGAACAAATGGGTAAAAATAAAAAAATTACAGGGTGATTGTGTAATGATTATCAATGTAAAAAATTGTATCGATGAGCCAAGTTCAAATCCTGGACGAAGCTCTTTGCTTTTTACTTCGGGCTAATGCCCTTGGACAGGCACGAATCCATATATGTTCTCCCCCAGTTATGTGTAAATAGTAGGGCAGATTCGGTTCTTTAGCCTTGATAAGGAAACCAGTCTAGAAGGGAAACTTTGAATATCCTCTTAACAATATACCTTTTATCACACCGTAACTGTGGCGTAGGGGTTAGTTAAGTACATGAAATACAAAGAGGCATCTTCTCCAACTAAGGTTTACTTTCCCATATGTTGCTTGGCCATTTAACTCTCTAAGCCAATGGGAACCCCGTTCCAGATTAACTTGGGTTCAAGACCTGTCAATATTTATCCTCTCTAATTTTCCACAGTGTTGCCGTTAATTTTAAAAATCTGCACTACATTTCATACAAAAATGATAGGCTATGCCTATACATTATATAATAGAGGAATGCAATTCGAAATGAAGAAATATGCAGGGATTATAATGAATAAATTGGAAAGAGAAACAATAGAAGGGATTGAACTACTCAATCAGGAAATTAGTATAGCACTAGGAGAAAAGGAAAGCTTTAGATATCTGGGAATGTTGGTAGCAGGCCCTATCAAAAGTAAGGGAAGGAAGCAATCAACAAGGAAATTCTCCGAAGGAAAGGTAAGCTATTTGAAACTAAAAAAATACATACCCGGGGAATCTCTATCGTACGATATTCCGGGCCCTTCTCAAACTGGACATTGTGAAGCATAGAAATATGTACCACAGAACAAGAAAACTGATGATACACAAGGCATTTCCCCCAATAAATGATGTGGTTAGACTATATGTTACAAGGAAAGAAGAAGGGAGAGTACTCACCAATATTGATGATTGCATGTATGTGACAACTGAAGAATATGAAATAATTGCAAAGGGAGATTAATTACAACAGCTAATAACAGCACCAATAACGCTAGGACAAACAGGAAAAATGAAATTATCAAATAAAAACAATAGTAAAAAGATCGACTATATGGAAACTTCAGAAGACAAATGGGGACACTGCGCACGAGATAACTTGGACAGGAGTAAGTATAGAAAAATTAAATGGAGAAACGGAATCATTATTAATTCATGCCCAAAATAACTAAATATGAGTGAGCTAGAATAGATAAGACTCGAGAGAATAGCAACTAGTCAAATATGTAGACACATCAAAAGACAAACAAGAAAATAGCGCAAGAAATGATCTGGACATGGATGAGCAGTGACAAAAAATCAGCAGAAGGAAATTAAATCGCCATTAATATCAGCCAAAACTAACGCCAAAAGAACTAATCATGTAAGAGCTTCGTGAGATAAGACTCAGAATTGCAAGTGTACCATATGCAGACAGAAAGATGAAACACAAAATCATATAATGCAGCAAATTGGTATAAAAGGTTTATAAGAACAGCAACAACTGGGTGGAGAAGGTGATTCACTGAGAATTGTGCAAGTTATAAAACGTTTACCAAATGATAGATGCACTTACTATAATGTGTCCTGGAAAATGATACACGCAAAATTATCTGGGATTTTGACATAAAAGTAACTCCAACCCAGCTAGAAAACATTGCATATTATTTTTAGTTAATAAATATTTTTTAGTAAATAATTATACAATAAAAGAACAACTCAATTATTTGTTGAATTCAAATTGAAAGTAAAGGAAAATGAAAGACTGGATAAATACATGAACAATATAAGAGAACTAGAATACGAACATTAAAGGATACCAATCATATTTGAAGTCCTGGGAAAAATCTCGGATAACTTGCGAGAGAGATTGTGAGAAGTGGATTTCTGAGTAAGAATTGAAATAGAAAGAGATCAGCTAGAAAACTTAGATGAGTCTTAGATAGTTAAAGATTCTTGCCGCGAGGCGACTAGTTAATACTGCGGGAAAATCTTCAAACATAATAATAATAATAATAATAATAATAATAATAATAATAATAGTTGTGCAAAAGATTTGTTCATACTGATAAATGGTATATTAATTGACTCTCTCCTATGATAAATTCTCTGGGGGTTGAATACACCTTGAAATAGACCCAGAGAACTTGGAAAAGAGAATTAATGAACTGAAGAATAAAGTGAAAGCATCCAGACCCCAACGCTAATAAAATCGGTTGTGATACTTAGGAGAGTCCCGGAAACCTGAGAAGACTTTGCTGTCATTCAGAATTCAGTAAAAAGCCACCAGTTAAAACTGGTTTGAAAAACTCATATAGTGTGAAAATAATAATCAACATTTGTACTGTCATTCTTGATGTTATAAAAAACATTGAAATGTGTTGTTGATTTTGTTTCTATGGACACAATGTATTGTCACAAAAAATCCAGGGACGCCAACACATGTTTGTAAAATTAACAGTTTTTTTTTTCATATTTTTCCCACTGCATGACTCTGTTGCGAATATGATAATATCTTGTTCTTATTTGCTATCTTTGTATTTCTTATTTAGCATTTTTACATGCATATACAAAAAAATCTAAACTTTATTCTAAGAAAACAAGAATAAACTTCCGCACAGAAAATCTATGAAGATTATTCAATAATATGTTAGTGAGGTTTTGCAAAGAAATAATTTGATTGGTTGGTTGGTTGGTTGATTTATTGATGGATTTTAACGGCATATAAACCTGTATAGGTTATTTTATGCCTAGATTTAGGGAATAATATATGTTGAACGTCTATATTTACACTTTTGTAATCAACGGTTTTAATGATATTCTAGAATCGTCAGGGATCATGTTCAGCGTTAAATTTGGTCAATACTATACAAATGTCACGCTGAACAAGATCCCTGACGATTCTAGCATTCTGTACTTTTGGAGTGAAAAAATATACCGAAAAGTATTTACGCTCATATTTTCGTTATATTTTTTCACTCAAAAAGGACAGAATGTCATCTATGTTGATATCTTCAAATAGATTTATCATAATTTTTTATTAAAAAGCAAAAGCTCCACAATGTATGAGGAAGTTTTTTTCCAGTGTAGGGTGTTTAACATGTTTCACACTGCTGTGGTTGTTGTTCGAGTTCGAGTGTGTAAGACTTATGTGACCAATGCGTTATCGAGATATAATGATGTGTTCCTTTCTGGACTTTTTAAAGACTGGTCTCCAGTCTCCGAATGTAGAAAAAGATTTAAATATAGATGCTTTTATATCATTGTCATTGTCATTTTGTCTGAAAGAAGGTATTAATTAGAAATAAACGACGTACATATTATTTATTTCGTAACATGTGTACTCTCTATATTCTTTATTCCTATTAAAAAAATCTAGGTAATTTTTGTTACTGTTTACAAGAATTATTACTGAGAGATTTGTATATTTGATTATCTAATTTGCCTGTGATCTGCTAGTAAATTAAATTTGAATCCATTTTATATGATGATTAAGATGGGTATCTCATCCAGTGATTTTTTTCCCAGAAAATAAGACACTAAATTTTATTTTCTTGTTAGTTAGGTAACCTAGCACGTACATACAAAAATTATTGATATGTTTATAGATGGGAGTCCAAAGAAGATGCTAATCAGTAACAAATTATAATTATTATTAACAACGAGTGTTCAACAGCTTAAATATAAGGAAAGTTAAATATAACATATTTATAATGATAAATGTACCCATTGCTCAAAAGGTCGGTTAACGGTAGAAACTCTCAAGAAATCATCTTTTTGAAAGAGCAGTGGGGAAAATGGCCCAAGTCCCTTCGGTATATCAGTATCCCTCATTATTCATGGTTATGCAGACATCATGAAATCAACATGATGCTTGCCCTTTGAGATGAACTGGCAGGTGCCGAATGTCCCTTTGATTAGGTTTCGTTTATTTTGGTTTAGTTTCTTTTTCATGATGTATCAATCTTTGTGGGTTATTTAATGCCAAATTCATCCTTGTAGAAGAACAGAAATGATACTATTTAATCCAAAGCTTTTCGATGACAGTTTCATACTTCTCCAAGATATATTCGCCCGAAAGTGATTGGAGTTCGAACACGCTTGCTATGATGTCGAAGTTTAGTAAACTAAACATTGGACTAATCCAGAATGTGCCTCTGGAACTGTATTCCTGTAACAAACCATTGCCGTTTCTGGCAAAAAGACACATGCTAATTGCTAATGTGATTTGAAATTGAAAACTTCCTCTATCCATTGTAGTTACTGTGATCCCTGTCCCTGTTGTAGATTTCATGGCAATGCATAACCTTTCGGGGTCTTTTTTTAGTTTTTCGATTTTTAGCCGATTATATTTGGAAGATCTCGCGAAAAGTCCAAGTTGATTATATAACGTGTTCCTTCTTTTTTGTGTCTTCCTGAGTTTACTCTGTAAACGCTGTCCCTCTAATCAGTCGAAGCTTCTCATAATCAAACACATTAGTGTTAAGCTTACAGCCCTTACTCCTACGCACATTTGCAAACCACATCCGGTTTGCTAAATGTATTGTAGCTGGTTTGAGTCAAAAGTTTTCTTTCTCTTAAATAGGTTTCCGTAACAAGATTAATGTATCCCGTTTATCCTACTTTATACCCATAGCTGGGGGGAGAAGAGATATTGAAGAGCATTAGGTTGAAATGACTACAAGCTCTCTGAATTTGAGGAAGACTCACACATAAACAAACACATACACAGGTACACACATACGCACGCAAGCACACACACACACATACACACACACACACGCACTCACGCACACACATACACCCCCCCCCACACACACACACATATATATATATATATATATATATATATTCAACACCTCCGCCACGGGAAGCATGCTACACAAGGTCAATGGTCTTATTCTCTTTGTCTATTGCATAAGATATCCAAGATAACACTTATTTTATTCTTGGTAATTAAAAACATCCTCATCAAATCGTATTCAAAAATAAATTTCAAATAAAGATTATTTTACATCTGGTTTTGACGCATATAACTATATTTCAATGTTACATGACAAAAACTTTCAAGAACGTTCATTTTCTTGTCTAAAAATTGTAGTGCTAAAAACCACAACCAAAAAAGAAGAATGTTTTATTGTTCTTTAATTTCGCTGACTCCTGACTCCTGACAAATGTGGGTGTGGACATGTTTCGCAAACGTCGCTGTTATCCATTTTCTTCTGGGGATAAAAAAAACGCGACGACTCTATTGTCATTACTCCAAATATAAATATAGCGTGATCCATCTCTTTATGGGAAAACACTTTAAGTTTATCGGTCAAAACTTAGCTTGAACTAAAAGTGAATACATATGTAACTATTTATTTTTAAAATCTTTTTTTAATTAAAATAAACTCACATGCACAAAGTAAGAAGATACGAAAGACAAAGCCCTCTCAAAAATCACGGAATTATGACACCTCGTTTTTCCGAATATTAACTTGTTTTGTATCATCAGTTTAACATTAGATTTATATATCTTTATATCATGAATTACAAGTTTTCAGTCGATGATCTCTTCGTTCCTCTTTAATTTTGCCTTTTTAGCGAATAATTATATCATTCTCGGAATTGTTCAGACAATACAATAATACTGACACAGTTACAACTTGAAAGAATGCCCGTTTTATTTTTTCAGAGAAATCTAATTTCCATATGGTAGATAACCGGTCAATAGGACTCATGCTTTACCTATGCGTAGGTTGACATCGCTTTTATTAGATCCGATACTGCTACAGGGGGATTTGAACTGGTCTATTAATTTCAGAGACTTTCCACATAATGAGGATATTGTCCCCCTTTGATTAAAACACATGAAATCATCTGAATTTATATAGTGACTAATGCCTCTTGTAGGGTGCCCCAGGCAATGCAGCAGATAATCGACTTTTTCTTTGCAAAAAGACACGAGATCATGTACGTAGTCTTCATCAGTATTAGTTTCTATGGGATATCGTTTGCTTCTTGTCTTTTTTCAGTGTGAAACATTTTCTTTCATTAGATCTATTGTTGTTCTTAGGATAAAAACTAGACAGATTATCTCTTATCTCCAGCCCATGAAGTAGATGCCTTCTTCCTTTTGAACGAAAAAATTATATCATGTTTATTCCATTGAATATTTTCTGTATTAACATCACCTTTCTCATTTTAGTCACCATTTCCCAACCGACAGGCTCTTTGGCCTTCTTTGATATTGTTTCATGAGCGCATAAATTATTCCATTATTCTCTTTATTATTCGGATTATTCTGCTCATATTTCTTTTTTGGGTCATCATTTTTCAGCCTTGGGTCTCTTCGGGGTTTTTTAATATCAAATGGGTAAAAAAATCTCTATTTTTCTAACATTATGCGAAATATGCATTTTCTCTTGTATTGTGCAAAATATGCAACTTGAATATCTTGTATCAATCTAATATAATGCAGTGACAAATATATTTTTCCTAACATTGTGCAACATATGCAATTTCTGTAACATTGTTCAAAGTATGCATGGGCCTCCTAATATAATGGAGAGTAGAATATATGTTCTCTTAAAATTGTGCAAAATATGAATGTCTTGAACATTGAGGAAGATATCCAACCGGCATATTTTGCATTAACATAATGTAATGCATTGAAAATTACTCTCTTTTTAACATTGTTCAAGAAATACAACGTATCTGACATTGTGCAGAATATGCAACATGTAATGATTGTATCAAATTAACATAATGCAGAGAATAATGTCTCTTTTCCAAACATTGTTCAAAAATACAATTTATCTGACATTGTGAAAAATATACAATTTCCTTAACATAGTCCAAAATGTGCAATTGAACATTTTGCATCAGCCTAATATAATGCAGACAATATCTCTTTTCTTAACCTTGTGCATAATATGCTTCTGGCAAATGTTGCATGAACCTAATACCATGCAAAGAAGGATACATTTTTCCTTTTGTGGTTTCTACATTGATATTGGAGACAAAAACAGACGATCAGCAATGGAAAGTAAAGCGAAATCTACTGAGATGTCTACGAAAAAAATACAACTATTTTGTTACAAGTGAACAAGGTCGAGTACACTTCCTCATCGGGTGTACAATACCCACAGGGTGGTAACTGTTGTTGTTATGTCTTATCCAGGTGACAAGAATTGTTAACGACCCCAAGACAGATGTGATTCCATCTGGCAAATTGGTGATATATGTGAAAGGGTTGATGAAAAAGCTGACAGGGGTCCTGGATAATGGTTGTTTAGAAAACTCAATACGCTACAGATTGAGTTTCATTCTTTTACGCGGCTGATCTAATTCTCAGTTGGCATAAGGCTTGCTGCATGCAAAAGAATGCACCCTGCCTTAGTTGAATGAGAAAAAAACCTCTCAAGCCAAACAATAAGTAAATAACATGTATATACAGTTCCAAATGTTAATATTGCATGAAATACATGGCATATCGTTTCTCAAATTCCTTTAAACTTACCAAAAAATATCAATATCTTTAAATTCTTTATCATTCTTCTGATTCGTCCAAAAATATTTCAGACCTCTTACGTGCATATACATCTCTACCAACCACTCCGTATGAGTAGGATGTTTCAATTTCTTAATTGGAAGTTATTAGGTTTGAATTCAGAGTTTTCCCTCTCTTAGACTGGTTGCCTAACTAAGATTAAAAGTCCACTCTGCCCTACTATTTACCCATACCCGAAGGGGGAATATTTGGATGCATACTCAAAGGGTATTAGCACTATATGAAATGCAAACATCCTCGTCCAAGATTTGAACATGATCAATATTATAATTATTCATCTATAACATACATTATTAGTGTATCATACTAACTTTCAAACTTTCGGATACGAAATTCTGAAAAATCATATCACGTGTTTAATAGGCATTGACTTTTGAAATTTGCTAAATTTAAACTAAATTTAACATTGTTCAAATTGTTATGCTATTTATGCTAAAACTAAAAATCTATATGGTGTTTTTTATACTTCAAAACACAAAATTTACATAGTACCTAGTAAAGACAAGGACATATTCAAATGAATATGTGACATAATTTTGGATAAAATAATGTTACAATAGACAAAAGACTGTAAATAAATAGGGACTATTTCTATGTGGCGGTATAAAACAAAAGTGGTTGTTATACATCATCAGTTTTTAGCCTAAATATAATTTACATTCAGCCATGCCATCCCGAATATGACGAAGCGCGTGGGCGGAAAAAAGTTAATATTTAGTTCTCGTCTATATTACGTAAGCCTAATTTTGGTGAAAAATGTTTTTAAAAATAGTGCTATCTCTCTCTCTCTCTCTCTCTCCCTCTCTCTCTCTCTCTATATATAGTTCGTGATATAATGCTTATATATATATATATATATATATATATATATATATATATATATATATATATATATATATATATACCATTATATCACGTGAACAAGCTTTGAGCAAAATGTGTCTTTGGGGAATTTTGCTTATTCTTCGGCCTTAGTTTTATTAATTCTCCCATTGTTATGATATAACTACTGAAATGCTTTATAAGATTATCCATCAACGCATCTAATAACAGAGTGCAGAAGATACTGTCTCATTAACTATTGAACCGATTTGGTACGTATGTTGGAAATTGAAGAAAAAAAACCTTAACAATATATAATATAAAAACATAGTAGCATTTGAAGATTCCAGAAAATGGCATGGTATTTTAACTAAAATATCTATTAACTACAAAATATGCAAAACAATACAAT
Organism: Doryteuthis pealeii; assembly: GCA_023376005.1. Taxonomy (NCBI): domain Eukaryota; kingdom Metazoa; phylum Mollusca; class Cephalopoda; order Myopsida; family Loliginidae; genus Doryteuthis; species Doryteuthis pealeii. Next base: position 4,783,102 of record CM042148.1, read on the forward strand.
TTTTTTTAAAATTATTAGCTATGACATTATAATTTCTAGCAGTTATAGATAAAGTATGATGCAATCTGACAGGATTAGCAGGGTTACCTTGTTTACTTGACAAACTTTTGAATAATATATAATAATAATAATAATAATAATATATATATATATATATATATATATATATATATATATATCGTGGTAAGCGATTACGCTATTACATTCACTTTTGGATCAATATTCTTGGGAAAGGTATGAACACATTTCAAGAGTTATGGGTTGAATAGTACGACTGCTGTTATTCTAGAAGGATGGCTTTATCACAAAGATTGATATGCTATCAAACAATGAAATAGGTCAATATATGTATATGTGTGTATGCGTGCGTTTATATGTTAGGCAGCATTTCTTGCAACAACAGACTCCAAATGCATTTTCTTCTTCTTTTCAATTTTCCAATATTTTTATTTATTTCATGAATTCTTTTATTATTTAAAGATTGAAAATAAAATGTAAAAATTACAAAGGCATTTCGATTCTTTCGTT
>CM042148.1:4796129-4806129 GCA_023376005.1 Doryteuthis pealeii
AGTAAGTTAAGTAGACAGCCTGACCTATTGTTGCTATCAATAGGAAATCGAGGGTGTCTATCCTTTTCTACAAGCACTAGCCCAGTGATATTGTTCTAGTGTATGAGGAGAAGCGCCACGCATTTGTTGATTAAAAAATATTTACGTGGACGTACACAGACACACCGGTAGTCCTATTAACCGGAGTTCACTATATTTCCAGTACGCGATTTATCAAGAATTATATGAAGAGGTAAATACTATCTCTTTGAATGCTCATGGTCTTTACGTTGGTGAAACGTCGGAACTACGCAAGTAATGTGGGAAAACAGCTAGATTAATCACAATTTTGCCAAACAGAAAACATGAATAGAGTATATCTCTTTCTAATTTGGATGTAAGTAAAAAAAAAAATGATTGTGATATTACCTATCACAATCATTGTTTTTTTTTACTTAATGGCTTAAAAAAAGCAAAACAACAAAAAAAAAAAAAACACACCAGTATATATTGAAGGAAGAGTTGGTCGGAAGTGGTGTTTTGAAAAGAAATTGTTTATATGGGAATCGGCAGACCCGGATAAATAGTTGAATAAATGATTACGGTTTATATCAATTTTAACAGGTGGCTGATGTGTTATTTGCACATTCTAATTTATAATTATGTAAATATTGATTGGTTATCTTTGATCTACATTTTTTTAGGAATAGCTTTTTTTATCTTATATATATATATATATATATATATATGTGTGTGTGTGTGTGTGTGTGTGTGTGTGTGTGTGTGTTAAAAAGACACATTGAAAAAATATATATATTGGTATAGATCAAATCTATTATATGCTGACACGTGTTTCGACAGGAATTTGTTTACGCTTACAGTATTCTATTTAAAATTATTTTAAATAATAAAAAAATAGTAATTGAAAAACATATTTCAACAGTTCGTGTTCTTCAGAGCAAAATGATTTGATTTCAAAAGAAAAATAGGTTATACAAGATAAATAATCTAAATTGAATTTCTCGTAAAAATATTGTTCCTATTTTCTTTTGAAAATCAAAACATTCTATTCTGAAGAAGACGGACTGGTTACATCTGTTTCTATTAATATCTTATTTCAAATTTACACTTATCAGCTTTTATGAAATTCTTTTACCAGGCATAGTCAATTTTACCACACTTTATATCATTATAATTCATAGTTAAATCAGAATTCTACAGCTACGTCCCACTTGTCCCAAAATATACAGTAAAAGTGATTACTCTTTGATTGGAAAAGCTTTATGCCATTCAGTTTGACCAATCTTGTACGTGTGAAATCAATGACTATTTCGTGATGGAAAATACATGAAAAAATTATGAGTGATCCATAATGTATATATATATATATATATATATATATATATATATATATATATATTATATATATATATATATATAAGAAGAAATATTTTAAAAATATAACAAACACAGGATGTTATGATTTGGGGAAACAATTCTATGTGTCAATACTTAAGCATTTCGGTATATTGTACCATCTTCATGACACTGTTAAGTATTGTTTATGTGAGGGACAAAATGAAATATGTTAACTGTACATTGAATGTGTGAATATGATGTTATTAACAGTTAATTTTTATATGCGCGTTTGTTTACGAAAGCCAATGACGTAATCAATGCATGTGCAAAAATGGAAGGTGAAGATCATATGATGACGCTTGCATGAACGTCATTGGCTTTCGTAAACAAACGCGCATATAAACATTAACGGTTAATGACATCATATTCACACATTCACTGCACACTTAACATCTTTCATTTTGTCCCTCACATAAACATTACTTAAGAGTGTCCTGAAGATGGTATAATATACCGAAATGCTTAAGTATTAGCACATAAAATTGTTTCTTCTAATCATAACATCCTGTGTTTGTTATATTTTTAAATATTTTCTTCTCATATTGTCGGATTAATTTCCTCACCGTATCTCCATATATATATATATATATATATATATATATATATATATATATATATATGTGTGTGTGTGTGTGTGTGTGTGTGTGTGCGTGTGTGTGTGTGTGTGTGTGTGTTGTTTGTGTAAAAGGAATGAATAGTTCATTATTAGTTATAAGCTTGGAGCTATAAATAAAATTTGCATATTCTTTGTATATTTTTACCGTTGTTTATTTGAGAAATTTTAATTATGTTATGTCCCCGAATGTCCGTCACGAACTCAATTTATCTTCCTCTAACCCCTCTCTTTCTGTCGCACACTCACTCAAAACAGACAGAGAAAAAAAAACATACTTGAATACACTCGCTTACTGGCACTGGTTACGTAATGTTTATGAGTGAAAGAAAATGGACTTAACTTCAAATCCTCTTTGTTAAATTCGGTGTAATTCTCTTACAAATGGCATGCATCCCTCACTTCATCTCCGCTAGTTATGGATATATATTTAAACAGATTTGGCGATATCACCGGTTTAGAAGGAGAAGAAGAAAAAATCAAACTTTTTTCCAGCAAGACTGACAAGCAAATCCAGTCTTTTACCGCTCCCTGATATAGATGAATTGTGCCAAAATTCGCACAGACCCGGTGCTCGAGATACGACAGAAAACCACCACCCTGGAGACAGAGAGAGGGTGAAAGGTGATCAAAGTTTAGCATATACATGTAACATAAAATCTCTTCCTTCCATCTTTTCTCACAGACTTACTGTTTACATACACAAATACACACACACACTTACTATATGGCTGTCAAACAATCAACCACACCTCCATGTATATATATATATATATATATATATATATATATATATATATATATATATATATATATATATATATATATATTTGTGTGTGTGTAAGTGTATTATTGATTATAAATATTATTTTCGAGCAGCAACATTCTCATATATTTTATTACATCAGGTAATAATAATAATAATAATAATAATAATAATAATAATAATAATAATAATTAGGAATACTGGAAGTGGATACTATCAAACAGACATAGATAGGCGAAGGGAAAAGTTAACAAAAAGTACTTCAGAATGAAAAGAAAACTGCTAAAAATAAACTCGGCAGCAGAATTTCAAGGGAATAAACACCTCGACTGACCACCTTCTAAGATGCTCTTGACCATTTTTAAAATGGATAAGAGAGGAACCCCGACAGATGGATCAGAGAAACCGCATAGGCAGGTTATGAGCTGAGAGAAGAAGTCTCTCCAGCATTGAAGACTGTGTAGGTGCGACAATTTGGTCACTCAAAATACACTAAACAGAGCAAAGAAAGACTAATTGCAACAGCCAGAAGAAGAAAAAAAACAATTAAAGATGTGGACAAGTCCAAATATATGAAAACAAACAGAAATGGTATGAAAAACAACTATATGGATACTCAAAGTGTTAAACTGAAGAGATAGCACAAGTATAAGATTTAGGCATGGCTGAAAAAATGAAACCTCAAGGAACTTATCGAGCTAGACTTGACAAATAAGAAGCCGTCTCACTGTTTCTATTGACTGTACATTGTTGGGCTATTGAAAGATTTCTGTATTAAATAAAGCTAATTTTAACATGCCCGCGTAAATACTTTTTATTCGAAGTTAACAAATTCTTTACTTCTATACACCTGTCCGTGCATCGATAAAAAAATGTCAACCGGACCGCAACTTCTAAAAGTTTGAGAAGCACTGCTCTAGATTGACGCCTTAAGATGTACCATAGTTACCTGCTCCTACAAAGGAATAAACTTTAGTTTTAAATCTACAAGATGTATTTTCGCTCAAAAAGTTACAGAAATACGACGAATAATACATTCAAAATTTTCCCCTTTTATTCTTATAATTGTCACAATATTAAAGTTCTCCCAGTATTATCGCTTTACTTGATTTTATATTAGCAGAAAAAAAAGGTGGAATTTGTTACTCTTGCTTTATAGAACATTCGTTACGTATGGCTTACCTAGCTAATTTGTAACTATCATTTGAGATGATTATGATTACTTTTATCCTCATTGCTAGATTTACTCTCATAGTGCAAATAAGGATGAAGTAATGTAAGTTTCATTTTTCTTCTGTGATAAATCCAGGTCTGAAACTTGGTTGAAACTGGTCTGTAAATTGATTGTTTTATATTCTAGCCTTCATTGTCGTATTGTTGCAATCCCACAAATGCAAACGTCGCTTATAACTTAGTCCCTACATTGTATGGCTTACGTTCTTAGAAATTGCAACCCATTATTAGTTTTACGAGTCTTCTGCAAATTCATCCAAATTGTAGCTAGGGTTGTTTTCTAGTAGCAAATATGAATCTCACAAAGATCTCATTCGGGATCTGGATAAAAAAGGAGCGCAGCTTAACGAGTCCTCAAAATTAATGTATTTTCTTCTAGGAAATACATCCTAATGTTTTCTTGATTTTTTTAGTTTTCAAAAAATTAACAATTTTTGCAATTCCTATTAAATTATGAAATTTTCGAAAAAATATTATATTCAAATTTCAACGTTGGAATATGTGTGATATTTAAATATAATTGGTGTAATAATATTGTAATTAACAGAATTGACTTACGGCTAAGCTTTATCGAATTCTACTGAATGTAGAGTTGATATTTATCCAACCTGTTCACCTGGAGTAGGAGTTGTCTTAAGTATAGGACATCAAGCAACAATCGAAATCGGTATTCAGTTGTAAAGGATCTTCAACTGGGTATTTGACTACCCTCTAAGCCAAATGTGATACAAAGTACGGACTAACTTAAGTCTAAAAATTGCTTAAAATTCCGTCGGCATTCTTCTTTTGGGTTGCCTAAGGCAGCGGGCAATAAGTCTTGACCTGTACCGCTTTGGATAATGGGAGGCAGGTGTTAATTGGGGGTTGGTCCCCTCAAATCAATCAAGAAGTATTTTGGGCTCCGGGCACATATACTACACTTTGATCTTTGAGCGAGCAACCGCTGTCAAAGTAATTTCGTCTGAAACTGAAGGCACCGTATGGCAAAATATATGCACCAATGATAGATTGCGTAGGTTAAACCATGGTGTGTTCATTTTACTTACTTATGAAGAACTGGGGAGAGTTCCAGGAATCTATTGATCTTTGTTTAATTATTGAATTATATCACTTAATCATTAAAAACCAAATATTAACTGTGTATGTTTCTTAATTATAAATATATTAATGTGTATACAAGATTTCAATAATGAATGGAATCGTTTTTTTTTAATTCATAATACGACACGGGTATAGCACAACATTCCTTTATATATATATATATATATATATATATATATATATATATATATATATATATATATATATATATATATATATTGCAGTACACTTCTTTCATATGAGATATATAGATTTCAATTTTGCGAAATACAATTTTTATACGGAGACATGTCAATTGAATTTTCCCTGTTAACTTCTCTTTCTCATGCAAGGGAATATTATTCCAAATCTATGTCTAACATACACACACACACACATACACACACAAATGTATATATATATATATATATATATATATATATATATATATATATATACGTGGATTTATGTATGTATATATATATATGGGTGTGTGTGTGTGTGTGTGTGCGTGTGTGTGTAACTGATATCGACAACTATACACGCTACTGTAGCTATTTCTTAGAAAGCACTGGTGTGTCTTTTAAACGAGCAAATACACTTACTGGCGTACTTATCGCGCTTCTTGTAAACGTATTGATAAGAAGTTGTAAATCGTCGCCACTGACACGATCCTCTTTGCCCAGGGCGTTGATTTGTCTACATATTACATCCGTTCTACTTAAAGGTAAGAGAAATGTATGAAGAGAAGCAGATGAGATGAGTGCCGGCTTGGCGTGGAGCAAGAATGACTTTGCAATTCTGGTATCGGCTTGGTGAGGTCCGTTATCTTACGATGGTGACTGCTATAATTGCATGTTTTGCCGGCGGCGCCTGTATTTTCAGACCAACACAGGTAGGGATTTGAATTTCCGTTTGATGATTCTTAAAGGACTTCAACTATTTTTCAATTGTTCATCCGCTTTGCTCCATTTCTCGATGCTACTTTGAGTTGTTGATATCTGTCTATCTATCGATGTATCGATTGATCAATCGAACTATCCTAGTGTTTCCATATTTATCTATCTGTGTATCGCACTCTGTTCATACTATCTGTCTCATATATATAAATATATATATATATATATATATATATATATAATATGCACACACAAACACACACGTATATATATATATATATATATATATATATATATATATATATATATATATATAGTTCGGTTAGCCTAGACATAAAGTCATGCGATTTTCACACAAATTTACTTTGCAAATCTCATAACTGACAGTTACAAACCTCGTTTTACGCTACACTAAGACAGATATGCCCTGTCACCGAAACTGAGAACTGTTTACTTATAAATATATTAAATTACATTATATATATATATATATATATATATATATATATATATATATACGCACGCCCACACACACGCACACACACACACACACACACACACATATATATATATATATATATATATATATATATATATATATATAAGGAATTGGTAATTTGCTTGAAGCATTGTTAAGTATGTTATAATATATTAATTATTTGGAGGCAATTACAATGCGTATAAAAAATAAAAACAAAAAGATGTTATTTTTTTCTTATCGATTTCAAAGTAGAAATTTCATCTTCAGAGGTAAGACAAAAATAACATCTTTTTGTTTTTATTTTATACGCATTGTAATTGCCTTCAAATCATTAATATATATATATATATATATATATATATATATATATATATATATATATATTCTAAAATATTTTTTTGATATTTGTGATATTTTTACTAATTTCTATATATGTCGGATATATTTACATATTCTTCCACCCATATATATGCTCAGCTCAGGTACACATGAAGAAATTGAACAAATATCATAGTACATCGCTCTCATGAAAAAAAAAAAAAAAAACAAAAAAAACATCTACGCTTTGAGATGGAGTATTATGAAGAATAGATAAAATATTGATAATTAAAAATTAAATACATTAAACCAGGCGGATCATCTACAATATTTTCTTTTCAGTAATTTTAACTTATATTTAATATTACTCTAAACACTCTAATACTTGTTAATTAAAAAAAAATCAGATTAATCATAATAATATTGAAAAGAGAATTTGAAACAATTAGATAGCATGAATTTTCAAAAGCTCCCAAGCAACTAACATTCAGTGGCTGGCGATTACATCATCTATTTCTGTTTTGTTTTTTAAATAAAAACCTATAGTATATGATGAAACTGCTAGAGTGAAACATATCATAATTATAATTTGATATTCATTTGTCTCTTATACATCTTATCCTTATAATGTTTTACGTGCACCCACACAAAAACACACGCACACCCACACATACACATGTAAGGCCGGTTTAGCTCTGTCGGTAGAGCATGCGACTAGAACCACAATGTTCCTAGTTTGACACCGGCCTCGCCAACTCAGCGTATGAGTAGCACAGGGATCTGTGCGGTAAAGTAAGTGATGATGGTAGGTGTAGCGCTCCACACGCAAAACAATCTCCTTTGTCTAGCGCTAGTGACTGGGGGATAGAATCCCTCGCTGTTTGGCTGGTACCGACTTTAGGCCACGCCGACATATATATATATACGTTTTTTTTGTGTGAAATTTGTTATATTTTTTAATTATATTAAAGCTGAGCTAATCAACATCTCCTAAAGGCTTTTTTACTATTTTGTTTAATACAGGAAAGTTATACTGAATTATTCCTTAGTTTTAGGATTAAATTATGTTTGAAAAAATTCCCATTTTAATTGGTTCTAATTAGTCCTAATTTGCTATTAAGTCAAAAATTGTCCCGTCCCTGCATTTCACTCTTTTCCTCTCTATTTGCGAGTGAAGGGGAGATGGGAGAGTGATTACCAGAGACACTTTTAACAACTGACTAGCACGTTATAAAATTCCAGGATCCATTTCAATTTAAATTAGCTCAAACTAGATATACCTAATTCGTTGAAAAATCCGTGTTTTAAAAAAAAATACAAATCAGACCCCACGTTTGAAAAAAAAATACCAAAAATCAGGGAATTATCCGATTTTAATGAAACTTTCAGTGTTGATTTAGCAATAAATGGATTTTATAATGCATTAGTTATTTTATTTCAAAACTTTCTGATTTTTTTCAGGTCACTTGACTTTGAACCCTCTGTTTTTTTGGGGTACAAAATATCGGTGTGGTATATATGTGATTGATACTTTTTTTCTGCATAAAAGACAAATGACCGAAGATGAGAATAGAAGAAAAGAGTTTTTTTTAAGAATCTGCTCGGGTAGTAAATAAGTACGGAAAGTCGAAAAATAAAATGAAAATAAAAACTAAATAATAATTTTTGGAGTACTATTTGTATTATTCGGACTATTGTTCTCATTTTCATTGTTATCTGTACAACGTTTCGGCCGATGTGCCCTCCGACCTTCTTCAGGTATTTCTTGTCGAACTCTGTAACCTTCTTGTATCACGGAACTTTGAACCTAACCCTTTATTCAGTTCACGGGGGTATCCTGTTCTCATTCCACTAACCATAGCTGAGTGCAGGTGTTAAGCTGTGTTAATTATTATTCTAAGTTACTGCTGTCCCTGACCAGGATTGAACTGCAATCTAGAGATAACTGTCACTTAGAACAGTCTTAACCCACGCCTTTATCCACTAGGCTATTTGTCCAATGAGACAATCCCGTGTGATTTTTTTTCAATCGCAAATGTTACAATTTATTTTGTAAAAACAGATTTTAAGTAGCGTCTTGGCAGGCATCTCGATCGAAATTGACCGAAAAAATCGTTTTAAATGTATCAAAAATAAATTACATGTGTAATATTATTTTACTTTTTTTTTTACTGATGCTCATTATGTTACTACTTTTCGACTTAGACAAAAATTTGACCTTAAATAATCGTTTAATAAATTTTAATTCGTTTTTAAAATGAAAGGCAGACGATATTTTGGCAGATGCTACTCTTTTCCCTAACCCCAATTATCTAGCGAGAGCTTAATAGGTGACCCAACGGGTCAGGTTTTGTCTAATAGGTTTTGTCTAGTATATAAATACATATATAAATATATTTTAGCTATTCATTGTTTATCAAACCTAAACCCCATCCCTCACACACACTCACTCTTTCTCTCTCTCTCACATACACACGCACCCCCCATATATATATATATATATATATATATATATATATATATATATATATATATATATTTATATATATATATATATAGCTATTTACTCCTTATTCAACCTACACCAGATGATTGCAAACATATTCCAGGAACAAGATATCTTATCCCCACTTCCCTGCATCTTATTTATTCAAGACCTGCCAAAAAGAGCATTTGTTTAAATATGAATAGGTGTTGGCAATTTGTGAGTGATATAAAGCGTTTATTTATTAAAGTAAGATAAGTTTCTACATTAGCTTTTGATTCTTCTCCTACTTTCATAATAATAAGTTCAGATATACTCAAAACATACCTACATATATGCGACCGCCATTTTGATGTTGAATGCAGACGACAATTCAAAAATACTAAAACAATGAAGAATATATTCAAAAGTATTATTTAAAAAAATACATGTATAATAGAAACTTCGTTATAAAATACGGAGATGACGGAACAATGTCTAAAAAAATTAATCAAATATCAAAAAAGAACGTGAATAGCGATTTCCACTTGACAGGTTAAGGACAATTGAGAATTGTTTGTATGAAACACTCTACTTTTATAAGAGACTCGGGCTGAATTCTTTTTTTTTCTTATTAATTTGACTTAATAAAAGTATATATGCGAGAAAGCATGTTGAGACATTGTTGTTTTCTTATTAGAAAGACGTGGGCACGAAGACATCGCGTGTCGTAAGTCTGGACAATGGC
>CM042148.1:4811129-4826129 GCA_023376005.1 Doryteuthis pealeii
GTTCTGTCGGCTGATGCTGCAGTTTCAGTGGGCAAACTGTTGGCTGTGGGTTGACGGTGACCCATAGTTACTGTGGATAGGATTGCGATAGTCTGTGAGGCAGAGACGAAGTGATCCTGTTACATGCACCACTCAACTTCGGCCCGTACCTAGCTGGACGCGGTAGTCGGAGGGTCCCATCCGATCAATCTGCTGGTCATATCAAGACTTATAACGCTTGTGACTGCCACGACCGTATTTTTGAAGTTGCTCTCATGACTAATACCCAACCTTTGTTATTATATAGTTACTAGTTGAACCATCTAGACCAACGGTTGACCATGTAGACTAACGTTTTTTTTAGAAGTCCTATATTGTCCATATAGACCTACTAGGTTGCTGATATAGACAAGCTTTTGTCTATTAAGACTTAAGCTTGCCTATGAAGATTTGTGGATGCTAATGTAGACCTGTGATCACCAATATAGACCATCTACTGTTTCTTTTAAACCTACGGTTCACCATGTAGACCTGCTGCTGCCATTAAATACATACAGTTAATTTTGTATACCAACGTTGCCCATGAAAACCTACCATTGCATATGAAGAGCTACCTGTTTAGCGATATATTTAAAGATGTTTCTTCTAATTTATTGATGGATATGAATTTGCCAAAAATTATTTCTCGAAATTGTTGATACGCATGAAGATAATGGAAAACTAACATAAAAATTAAGACTCCCAATTAAGTTTCCTGGATATGAGGCTAACGTTTATGTAATGTTTAGGTTCCAGTTCTGGAACTCAGGAGAGTTTGGAGTACCCAACCTTGCCATTACTCGAGGACGACTCTACCCCGATGTGGTAGTAACTGTTAGGGTTCCATCTATAGGTCAAATAGAGATTTAGCGTCCTGGGAATGAATTTAAACTGAATCTAGAGATAAAGTTCCAATTTTAGAGTACTTGATAGTGTAGCGTACCTCTTTAGTTACACTCAAGTCCACTCTTCCTCAAAGTGGTGATACCTTTTGATATTACATATATAAGTCAAATTGAACTGTATGGAAGTTAATGAAAATTATTTCTACTAACTTATAAATAAACATGAAGTTAATGAAAGTTGTTTTACTAATAGTTTTTCAACGAAAAAGATTCTTCATGAATATATTTTGCTGTAAAAGCCGGGTGTTAAGCTTCTTTAAATTATTCGCCTCAACGAAACGGTTCTACGCATTAACTGAGCACTTTTTTAAAAATATTTATTTTATTGCGACTCACTAGGTTTCCCTTTTCTTTTTCCGATGAAGATAGTATTGTGACGTATTCACTTCTTTTTAGTCTTTCTTTCTCTTTCCCGACGAGTCATTTTGTTTATTCAATATATATATAAAGTCGTCGGGGTGGCCTATAGTCGGTATGAGCCAAACATAGAGGGAATTTAACCCCTTTTCACTAGCACTAGACCAAGGAGATTGTTTTTGCGTCTGAGGTGGAGCACCACACCTACCATCAGTTCATACCACACAGGTCTCCGTGCTTCTCATACGCTGAGTTGGCAAAGGCCGGTATTGAACTAAGAACATTGCGGTTTCTAGCCGAACCCTCTACCGGCCCCTTATACATACATACATATATATATATATATATATATTATATATAAGATTTTGCTGCTGAGTCATTGTCGACAATATAGGCAGCAGGATGTTTTGAGGTTTCATACACAATTTATTTAGTATATATATATTTGACTCATTCCATTTACATATACATGTGTGCGTGCGTTTGTCTGTGTGTGTGTCGTTGTGTGTGCCTTTGTCTGAGTGTATGTGCTTTGTGTTTGTGTGTGAACATGGAATGATATATACTGGCTAACCTGGATAGCCCATATATATGCAATATATTTATATCAATAAATCAGTAGGTTGGCACGATTATTTGAATTTTGTGATTAAATATTCAATGTGTAATATTCAATGCATACATAAGAAATTATTTGGTAAAATAAATATTTGCCATTTTTAGCCGACGGTTTTATTGGTTTAACCCTATATATATATATATATATATATATTATATATATATATATATATATATATATATATATATATATATATATATATATATATGTAATCCAAAAGTCCAGAGAAGAAATCTTCCTTACGACATAGGTTTTTTTAAAAACAACTTGTCGCAGTTTGAGAGCTCAATGTGTGCTCTTATTGTTAGAGTCACAGAGCAAATTTATATTTAAATAAATAACAAAGGACTTAGAGATCCTGCATTATAGACTATTTCAGGGAGCTTAGACAAAAATTTCTAATTCTCCCGACTCATCAGATGCGAATGATGAATTTTTTTTTAAGGCATTTGAAAACAGATTTTTTTTTCTCTTCCTTTAAAATTGTCCTGTCCTGCTCAGCTGTAGAGTAATAAAATAGAATAAAAATACAAATAATAGTAAACATAATAATAAAACCAAGATATCTGACCGCTTGTCAGTAATTTGTTAGGAGTTACTGTTAATTCAATTAATTCAGAATTCTGGGACACCCCTGTTCACTTATTTAGTAGTTTTTATTTTGACTTATTTATTTTCCTTTCTTTCCATATCGCTTCAACTATACGCTTCAAAATAATGACCCTATTTATGTGATCTATGTATGCATGTAGCAATATAACTTATGCAGGTCCACCTCCAAAGAGGAAATAATACATAATTTGAACTAGCTAAATGATAATTTACAGAAAACAGGCTATCTTCATAGATGTATATATGTGTATTTGTATATATGTATGTATATGTGGGTGTGTGTATGTGTGTATAGGTGTATGTATATGTGTGTATATGTATATATATGTATGTATATGTATATGTGTGTATGTGTATATATATGTATATGTGTGTATGTGTGTTTATATATGTATATGTATGTATGATATGTATGTATATGTATAAGTTTATAGGTATGTAGGGGTGGGTATAGTTGAAGCGATAGGAAGAAGGAAAATAAATTAAGTCAAATAAAACTACTAAATAAGTGAACAGGGGTGTCATTGAATCTGAATTAATTGAATTAACAGTGATCAGATATCTTGGTTTTATTATTATTGTTTAATTTTATTACTCTACAGCTGAGCAGAACAGACAATTTTTAAAAGGAAGAGAAAACAAATAAAATTTTAAAAAATCTGTTTTCAAATGCCTTAAAAATAAAGAATTCATCATTCGCATCTGATGAGTCGGGAGAATTAGACATTTTTGTCTAAGCCCCTGAAATAGTCTATAATGCAGGATCTCTAAGTCTTTGTTTATTATATATATATATATATATATATATATATATATATATATATATACAGATTTCTATATTTGATTTATAAATAGGGAGTGCTCAAATTAGGCAATAAAGCACGCGTAAATTTTAATTAGCATAGTGTTAAAACAATCAACGGTTCTTGGTGTCTGTTAGTTTCTCGCCTGTGATCATCAGACCAAGAGACCTATATTGAGTACACTTTATTTATAAAGATATCAAACCATATACCAATATATATATATATATATATATATATACAGTGAGAGAGAGAGGATTTAGAGAGGGTGTGAGAGAGGGGGGCAAACTGAACAAATGACTAATGCTTCTTTTTAAACTTCTCTCAAAACTATTTTCATTTGAAGAAATGATTTTAACCCTTTTGCTCTCTCTCTCTCTCTCTCTCTCTCTCTCTCTCTCTCTCTCTCTCTCTCTCTCTCTCTCTCTCTCTCTCTCTCTCTCGAACCTATTCCGATACCATATAGAAGCGCCGGTGTCTGAACTGAAGTTAGAGTTGGCTTCAGATGCAGTCTCCATTTCTCGGATGGGGATGATGAAGTGTAATCTAAAAAAAAAAATAAAATAAAAAATAAAACCAAATTTAATAAAAAATTAAACATAAAAAATAAAAAAATAAATATAATAAATGAAAACTTCAAATGAAAATCTGAAACTTGAATCTGCCATTACCGACGGTTCGCATTGCCAACCTGGCGCGAATCCTTCTGCGAGAGATTTCGATCGGGGCAACTGAGACGGAAAATGCGGTGGGTAATAGGGGAGGTAGCGGGACGGCGAAACGGAGGTGTGTTATCGATATCTTGCGATGAGATTAGTCGTTAGGAAAATGGGGGTGGGACTTGATGGTACCATGTGGGGAATGGGATGTTGGGAAGATGGGGTTTTAAAGAGGATAAGAAAGGCACATAAAAAACAACTTCAGATGGAGGGGATGAGCGATTAACAAAATGAGAGATAGAGAAAGAGAGACAGAGACAGAGACAGAAAGAGATACAGAGAGAAATACTCGTCATTTAAGTATTATAAGTTTGATCGAAATCTGAGAGAAATTGATTTAATAATTCGATTACAGACGTTTCACCTTCACTTTTTCGAATCTCTTTGCCTTTTTAAATAAATAAAAAAAAATAATTTCACCTTTTAGAAAAAAAAACTTCTTTCGCTTCATTTATATCCATTAGCTTATATTTGAAAATCATCATCATCATCATCATCATCATCATCATCATCATCATCATCATCTCAACTTCAGAAAAGTTATCCTCCCCCCTCTCTCTCTCTCTCTCTCTCACACACACACACACACACACATACACACACACACACACAAAAACACACCGTCCGTCCCTAACGGCCATCACCCCTGATAAGTCCTCTTGACGATGTCTGCAATGACATTTTCGCTGGTTGTGCAAAGCTGATGTGCCTGTGTAAGAGTCCCTGGATTCTACAGATTTCATAGGCTTTATCAATTATTAGACCAGTTCATATACCTACATTCAAATTATTACTAGTAATATTTTGTAACGTAAGACAATTCAACAGTTCAGGATGTTTTTGCCGAGATTGTGAAAGTGTCGATCCACACAGATTATCATCAGATTTGTCTCTGTTTCTCACCTGACCTTGGCTAATTGCTGAGGTTTGTGTAACCCGACAATATTTCTTCAACCATTTTGTTAATTAGGATTAACTGCACCTTAACCTTTCACACAACAAATGTTTTTTTTTGCTTCAGCGGCATTATGGACCAGTTCGAACTCGTAAAGCGTAAATCATTGAAGTAGTCTACGTTGCACATTCACATGAGTGCCTTTCAAATCATACATAGAATGTAGCCATACACAACAGTCAGCTCAGCAACTACCATGATACTATTTACTACAGCAGGTACGTACGATGGCTTCAATACCCTAAAACAGCACGTAAAAAATTATTGCTAATTTTTTTACTATAATATTTAAAAGTAACAATCGCCTATACTTATTAGGTGAATGTGTTAATATAACTAAATATTAAAGCTGACTAATACAGGCATTCAAATCAAGAATTATGATGTTGTGTTTAATGATCTAATTTAGCAATATATTTCTTAGTAAACAGTGATTGACACGAGATACCATTCTTTGTGACTTTCACCACATCTTAAAGAAAAGAAAATAATTTAACTAAAATATCTCAATATCCAAGATTCCTTTTTCGCTATAATATCTTGAAGGGTAAAATCCATCACACAAAAGACGTGACCTGCTTATGACATTAATCTTAATTGGGTAGTGAGGCTCCAGTCTGGTAGAATGGTAGTTCTCCGTCGGGTTTCATCTATGGGTCAATTCTTAAATGATTAGTATTAAATAGGAATATTTCAAACACATAACTGTC
This sequence comes from Doryteuthis pealeii, assembly GCA_023376005.1. Taxonomy (NCBI): domain Eukaryota; kingdom Metazoa; phylum Mollusca; class Cephalopoda; order Myopsida; family Loliginidae; genus Doryteuthis; species Doryteuthis pealeii. The sequence goes on from CM042148.1 coordinate 4,816,828, forward strand.
TGCAAACAAATGTTTATAATTAGATAGAGTTTATAAATTGTTTGATAGGAATATTTGAAAACATTTAAATGATTTTTATATTATTGGTATAAAGAATAGTTACTTAAAGTTGCAATTGTTTACTAAGTATTATCATAGTTGTAGTAACTACTACTTGAAACCATATAATTGCTTGAGAATTATGGGCTTTAGATAGAAATAGTTGAAACCATATTACAAGCAAATATTATTAAATAGGATTAGTCACTTTAAACCATATAATGATGTAAGATTTATGTGCATCAGATAGGAATACTTGAAACCATACAAATGATTATATACCAAAAGTGAAATTTAAGAAAAACACAATGGAATATTGATAATATTGTTTTTTTTTTTTTCAATTAAACATTTAAGAGATGAATCAAACTGTTGCATTAATTAACCCATAATGATATCTTAAACAAAAAAAAAAAAATGTTTATCTAAAAGCCTAATTCAATCATATTTGTTGCGTGGATTAGTTCATATAATAAAATAATCGATATTGTTTGAATCCCATTGGTCAAAAAAGTGATCATCAGCAGATATGACGTCATCATATAAACTTTTCAGCCTATGAACTTTTGAACCGACCCTCGTATGTTTAATTATCTGTTTTGGCAGAATAGAGGCTATTTAAAAAAAAAAGTTGTAATCTTATAACTTCTCATTCTAATGACTATCAACTTTTAACCAGCATGTGTAAAATCAAATCTAAATTCTATGCTCAATATTTAATATTTCTTTTTTTTTTTCTTTTCAGGTATATATAGGCCAAACAGTGAAAATAAAATAAAAAACTGTTTCAAAATTAAATAAAAGTGAGAATTGTTTCTACACATACTGATAAAATCCTAAATAACTTGTACAAAAAGTGGTCAAGTAATTAGATTACAAAAGAGTATCAGTTTTTCTAAAACACACTGTCTGTATTTATCCAACCACTCCACCACAGGGTGTGACACAAGATGACTTTTATGCGAAGTTTACAAGGTTTATTGTCAGTTTGTCTTTTTCTAGACCGTTTGCCATAGCAAAGGTAAAGATTCCAAACTGCGCTGCTATTTATCCATAGAATAATTTGATGAACACCTTTACCATTACAATGCAAAATGCCAACAACCTCCTCCAGGATTTTAACTCGGATCGCTTTGAACATGTCTTACAACGATAAGCATTACACGGAACATTCCTGAAACAGTCAGTTTGTATGGTAGCATTTTTGGGTGGAGAAGTCATTTGCACGATGTAACATTCTTTATGACTTTCATCACAGCTTAATAAAAACAACAGCAAATATTATCGTTTGATTGAAATACATTTATTTACAATCAACAGCGTTTTTTTTTGTTTTTTTTCAGAAATCTTCATCTTGAAAATCCAGTCCTATGATATTTCTAGAATGAACTAAACGATAGGTGGTCCCGTTTGCATACCTCTGTAATAATTGTCCAGCATTATACTGGTGCTTCTATTGAGGAATACGCGAAGGATGTTTGGATATGCAAAAAATGATGATCAGCGCAAATAGAAATCCAACAAAATTATCATCAGTTGCAAACTAGACTAGGCATTGCTTTATTGTGAGTTTGTGTATGTATGTGTATGTTTTAGTGTGCATGAGTGCGCACGTTTATGCGTTGCAAAGGTTCTTAAATATTGTGCTACCTGTATATCTCTCTTCATCTAGATATTTTGCTATCTATCAATATTTACGTTAATATATGTGACAGGATGATATCGTAGAAATCCCACAGTCTGAGTGTTGGTCTTTTGTCTACTTTTCCGCCATGATATGTGAACCCACTGTTGTATTTTCAGTTGAATCCAGGCTGTGGGAAGTCAGAAATAAAATAAAATAAGTTTAAACTCCAGCAGAAGAGAGAAAACAAAGTAAGGTGAATCATTCTTTGGTCAAGGAAGGTGAATCCCGCAATGCATTTAATCATTCATTCTTGCTGCTAACTTTTCTGCGTGTCTGAACAAGTATGAGAGAAGATAAGCATTACACGAAACATTCCTGAAACAATCAGTTTGTATCAGATGGTAGCATTTTTTGGGAAGTCATTTGTACGATGTAACATTCTTTATGATTTTCATCACAGCTTAATAAAAACAACAGCAAATATTTTCGTTTGATTGTAATACATTTATTTCCAGTCAACAGCGTTTTTTTTTTTTCAGAAACCTTCATCTTGAAAATCCAGTCCTATGATATGATAATTCGTACTGCATTTCTAGAATGAACTAAACGATAGGTGGTCCTGTTTGCATACCTCTGTAATAATTGTCCAGGATTATACTGGTGCTTCTATTGAGGAATATGCGAAGGATGTTTGGATATGCAAAAAATGATGATCAGCGCAAATAGAAATCCAACAAAATTATCATCAGTTGCAAACTAGACTAGGGTTCCGATCCTGGACTTAACTTCTTTCATGATCCGAACTCAATTAACTCCAAAATTATACTGTCCACTCCCGCACTTTGACTCCAACTCACTCAAAATCTTGCTGCTTCTCTAAATCGCACTTTCAAATCTCCTTAACATTTTTGCCTCCGATATTTACATATACGAGATTTATTCTTTGTCCCAGAGACCAAACAAAGATCTACTGACCCCTACTGATTTTCTTTCTTTCTTTTCTAGATAATTTTAATAGATTTTTGAGACTATGGGTCATTACTCTTTTCATGATTTGTCTTCTTAAAATCTGCAAACTTTCAGACTATCTGTCTCCTCCACTGCCTATCTCTAAAGTCTTGATTTTTATAGTTTGTTTTTTTAATAAAATTGCTTTGACTAACACAAGCTGGAACATATCTATTACACACAAACAAACAAACACACACACACACACACACACACACACATATATATATATATATATATATATATATATATATATATATATATGCACGTACACAAACACACATGATTACATATGGATGGAAGCATACATCCACATGCATATCCATACATATTGACATGGGATTTTCTCTATTTTTCACCTGCATACAGTATACATATGTATATTACAAATATTTATTGTATTACATACATACACACACACATATATATACATATTAATATTTATATTGATATTGATATTGATATACATGCGTGTGTGTGTGTGTTTGTATGTGTGTCAGAGAGACAGAGAGAGAGAGGAAGAGAAAGTGAGAGAGTTAGAGAGCGTGTGTTTCTGTGTGTGTGAGTGTTAACACGTTTCTATGAGTGTGTATATATGTGTACGTGTGTGCGTGTGTTTTACAAATGCATATGGTGATGAACAGATTCATCTCCGTATTCCCCAAATTTACGATTTTGACATTTCAAATGAAAATGATTTTCTTTTTGAAAATTTCAATGGTTCACCACTTCGTCCTTCGTCCAAAGGTCAAGTATTTGACCTTTGATGTTTCTTTGGCAATTTATCTCTTTTTCTTGCCAAAATTCATCCGAATTTAAAGGCTCTAATTTTGGGTTTTGCAATTTGAAAAAATCCCATAAGACCCGTAATAATTATGAAGTTAAAGCTTCACTCCTTTTTGTTTATCGAAACAAAAATAGAAATGATATTAACAAAGTTCTGACCAGTTAAGTATGGGTCGAAAAGTGCGAGATTAAAATAGTTAAAGAAAACCACGGTTTTCTTAAGATAGTAAGGTCTATCAAATGTATATTTCTGTTACTGAATTTTTATTGCAGTATTTTGTTATTATTGATCTGTATTGGTTGTATTTCATCGCAGTATTTATTTATTACAGTATTTATTGCAGTATTTATTGTTTATTGTTTATATGCTGTTTATATATATATTATATATAATTGTTTACATATTTTTCATTGTTATTTTTATATTGTTTATATATATTTTTACATTGTATATAATTGTTCATATATCGATTGTTTTGTTCTATTGCAGTATTTATTTATTGCATAATATTGTTATTATTGATCAGCATTGATTTTAATTAGTTTTGTTAATCTATTATTGTACAATTTATTTAACTATTGACCCGTTTATCTCAGTTACAAGAGCATACGCCTTGGAACCAAAAGGGTTCCGGGTTCGATACCGACCTCAGTACATGAGTAGAACTGTGGATGGATCCGTACAGTAAAGTCGGAAGTTGGTGGAAGGTGTGACACATCTCAGAGGCCAAAGAATCTTCCTAGTCTAGCACTTGTGCAAAGAGAATAGACTTTCGTCGATGTTCGGCTAATACCGACAATAGGCTACTCCGCTTATTTACTACCTACTACTATAATTTTTTCGGTATTTACCCAACCCATTTGGTACAGGTAGTATGTGACTATTCTCCCTCCACCTATGGGTAAATAGTATGACAGTCTGAACTTTTAACTTTGGTTGGGCAACAAGTATAGAGGGAACGAAAACTCTGAATTCAAACCTGAAATATCATTAAGCCATTCCGTACCCCATCACAAATAAAAACACACTTTTAAAAAAAAGTTTTTATAAAATTATATAAAAGAAAATAGCATTGTGTTGTATAACAACAATAAAATCAAATGTAATGAATTATGTGCTGTAATATCTTTTAATGGTTAATATTTTATAAATAATATTTTTCTTTGGGATAATAAAGCAAAAGATCAAACCGATTACTATAAAAATAATGATGATAATAAACATACACTGTTTATCATAATGTTTAATAATTTTAAGAATTATAACATCTATACTTTATTTTCAGCAGTGTTTCTTTGAATATACTTACGATAGAAAAATGCGTACGGTTTAACGTAAAAAGATAATATTTATCTGCAATTTTTCTAGTTATTACGAAAATAGCATTATTTCTATTATTTTCTTTTTAAACACAATGTCTATGCTGAATTAATGTATTTATTTTATGAATACATATTAATTTGCGAAATAACTGAATGAAAATAATTAGGGATCAACAATTAAAGCGTTTAAGTCAGATTGGACAATACCGGAATTAATCCGAAAGAAAAAAATACCAAAAATAAGGGAATTAACCAATTCTAATGTTGATATATTAATGAATGAAATATTTGAATAAGTTATGGAAGTAAAGACTGAGCATATGAAGTGAATAAAAAATAATTTTAATTGACAGGAATTGGAAGAAAATAAATAATAAAAATCGAAAAATTAAATTTTTAAAAAATTAAACCATTTTTAAAGATTTTTTTAATTATTCTGATGTACAGAAAATATAACCTTCTTTTCGATTATCAGAAATATAATACGATATTTATAATGTTTCCACTTGAATAGAGGGGAGATAAGTTAAGACTGAGATTTAAATTAATATTCTTTTATATCTGAAAAATCTAAACATGTTAATAAATAACTATTTTTTAATAATCTGAAAATATAAATTTTGATGCAAGAAATAGACCTGTTATAACTTTTAATAACTTTTACTTATTAATAGATATCTGTGTATGTATGTATGTATGTATATGTGTGTGAGTGTGTGAGTGTGTGTGTGTGTGTGTGTGTGTGTGTGTGTGTGTTATCTCCTCCTTATGCGAATCTTATGATTATGCAATGTATGTGTTTTAGATAAGACATGCGTCCCAATTTCATCTGAATATTGCATGGGGAAGTGAAAAGACATTTATATATTTGTGGTTTTATCTTGCTCTAGTGACCAGTATTTGAGCACTGTTCTGAGTTAGAAAGAAAACGTTTTTTATAATGATTTGTACTTTCAGAGCATATATATATATATTATATATATATATATATATATTATATATATATATATATATATATATATATATGCAAGTTATATAAGTAAATTGATGCATATATATTTTCTCATACACATACTGTTTCTCTCTCACTACATTCTCTCTTTCTTTCTTTCTCTCTCCCTCTCTTTCTCTCTCTCTCTCTCTCTCTCTCTCTCTCTATATATATATATATATATATATATTATATACATACATATATAATATATACATATATATATATATATATATATATATATATATATATATATACATATCACACACACACACTTGCTCACACATACATATGTGTATGTATCGAGAAAGAATGCATATATATATATATATATATATATATATATATATATATATATATATATATATATATATATATACATATATATATTAAACAGTATATATGTGTGTATATACATATATATTAGCCTTCGTGTGTGTCCATGACTGAATAACTTTGATGATCTTCAGAGCATATGAAACGAATAAAATACGATATTCACTGAAAGGAAAAGAAACGGCGTCTATCTTCTGAAAACTGCTGAAGTAGTTTTTTTTTATCTTTTGTTTTTTGTTTTTTTCCTTCATTTTTTTCGTTGCTAGAATAAAAGGCCATTACCTGTGATTTATTGTCAAAGCCAGTGTCTCCGATACAAGGCACTTTCTGGAGAAGATTAAATACAAAAAAATACAAGAAAAAAAATCTAAAACCAAGAACTTCAAAATCGGAAATAAAAAGAAAAATCAAGCCATTCCAGGACGTTGGAACATCGGGTTGAGAATGACGAATAACCAAGAATCACCACGTGCTTACGGCTTTTGGCGATTACATTGTTTTTTATAATTAACGTGCACTTCTCTCTCTCTCTCTCTCTCTCTCTCTCTCTCTCTCTCTCTCTCTCTCTCTCTCTCTCTCTCTCTATATATATATATAATATATATATATATATATATATATATATGCGCTTGTGTGTTTGTTTGATCATGTGTTTTCATATCGATATCTCATATATATATATATATATATATATATATATATATATATATATGTATGTATGTCTAAGTATATTTTCTGATTTTTACGATAAACGAATATACACCATAAAAAAGATTTGTTGATGTTCTATTTGCTATTTGTTTACATTAAATAACAAACTGCATTGCATATATGGGTGCATACACAAATAAATACATATTTCACTAGCAATGCAGATAAAATTGCGACAGGTAAATAAGTATATATATACATATAGATATCCATATGATTAATCAATGCCTGAGGAAAATATTAGAAGATCCGAAACACGTGTCGCAAAAGACACCGATAAAAAAAAAAAATAAATAAATTTCTAAAAACATAATCCATTTTGCGGACCTTCTTTTTTATAAAATATTTAATTTTCTGCCGTTGGACCCATAATAAAACATCATATATATATATATATATATATATATATATATATATATATATGCAAATGAAAAATGCCTCCAAGAAAAAGTGGTCGGCGTCACAACAATATATCTTTTAGTCGACCCAGAAAAATATCAATCTATGAAAACTAAATTTAAGTTACCTGAGATGTGCACAATCCTCAGTCAGACGGACAAGTGAAAAAAGTGGTCAATTATTTTTAATTGCGTAGTCGTCTAAAATCACGTGTTAAAATAGTAGTACTCGTAGCCCTCAAAAAGGACATTGAAATATATATATATATATATCGTCGGGCGGCCTAATGTCGGTATGAGCCATACAGCGAGGGAATCTATCTCCTGTTCACTAGCGCTAGACCAAGGAGAATGTTTTTGCGTCTGAGATGAAGCGCCACACCTACCATCAGCTCCTTACTTTAGCGCACAGATCCCTATGCTAATCATACGCTGAGTTGGCGAGGGCCGGTATCGAACTAGGAACCTGATTGTTTCTAGCCGAACGCTCTACCGACTGAGCTAACCACGCCCTTCCAAATAGAGAAGAATAAATATGGTCAAGTATATGTATGTGTTGTACCGGCCGTTCCTACAGTGGAGAATATACACCGGTTCTCACCTTAAATAGTGAGACACCGAGTGAAAAGGTTGTACTGTTACCGAGTAACGGCAAGCTAGCCGTTCTTGTACCATTATTGTAAATACACTTGTCTTATTTTACCCTACCTCGACTTGACTTCTTTTTTACTGTTGGATTGACATCACAACAGTATGTATATGTATGAAAATATGGTTGGTATTACAGCAAGTAATCTGCAACGAATGGATGATTCTACACCAACAAGAATTCCAGAATTGGGACCTTACCAGCGAATGAAGTTTAGTGTCGTACATGTGAATTCTTTTCTGTGGGTTACCTTACTCCACATGACCTATTAGAATTTTATTAATGTCTACAGTTGGATATCAACTCGTTTCTTTTGTTATGTAATTTGTTTTCAGCATTTTCAAGGAAATATCCTGTCTCCTCTTGACAATATTTGCAGCTACTGTTATGCCCTTTGTAAGCTTATGCATTTTTTCCAATATACAATTTTATTATGGTAGATTTGCCAGTTACATTTTTTATATATTGTATTTTGCTGCTGAATGATTGTCCAAAAGATGCATAGCGGGATATTTTTAGTTAATATGCACATTTTCTATACCAAAATGAATCTATCTCCTCCTCCACCCTCTATGTCTCACTATCTCTTATATCCCCTCTCTATATATGTGTATATATATGCGCGCGTGTATTTGTGCGCGAGTTTGTCTGTGAGTTTATGACAGATCAAAATAATGGCTACCATATAAGCGTATTCATATTTGCGTTTGTTTAATGACCAACATAGATAGATCGATAGACATACAAGGAAGGAAATGATAAATACATGAGTATGTTGGCTGTCATATTTTTGCGATGAAATATTCAATGTGAAATGTTCAATTTATGAAGAAGATTATTTTGGTAAATTAATGTTTGTCATTTTCACGCTGGTGCCTTATTGATTTAACCACACACACACACACACACACACACACACACACACATATATATATATATATATATATATATATATATACATATATGTATATAAATATGGGGGTTGTGTGTGGGTATATTTGGCTATATATATTAACGTAGTTAGCAATATTATAAATAAAAAGGTGCAATATCGATGGTAGATGTAAGTTACGGTGGCATCAGCACAGAGTCAACAATGCTAGAATGACTATTGACTCTTTGTCTACGAAATCATTATATATATATATATATATATATATATATATATATATATATATATATATATAATATTATTATTATTATTATTATTATTATTAATAATAATAATAATAATAATAATAATAATAATAATAATAATGAATAAATCTATATTTTTAGTATATATTTATTTGTATGGAAACAAGTTTCATGCCATCCAAACTTAGTTGTATAAGCGGCGCAATCCTCGTTGGCTTACTACTGTCTCTTCAAGTGTAATAGTGTCAACCATAGACATTAATATATATATATATATATATATATATATATATATAT
>CM042148.1:4831129-4863629 GCA_023376005.1 Doryteuthis pealeii
ACAGAGGTATGAACGTTCGAATGAGGCTAGCGTGTGAAGGAATTGTTATAATTAAATTATGTTGTGTCTGGGTGCAACCGTGACAGATGATTAATGCCGTAACATAAAATGTAAATTGGACTCTCATCCTAAGGGATGTGTCAGCATATGAATATATATATATATATATATATATATGTGTGTGTGTGTGTGTGTGTGTGTGTGTGTTGTGTCTGTATTTGTGTGTGTTTGTGTCTGTATGTGTGTGTGTGTTTGTGTCTGTATTTGTGTGTGTTTGTGTCTGTATGTGTGTGCGTGCGTGTATGTAGATGTGTCAGTGCGTGTATAGGAACGTAGTCATATGTGACTTTGCGCACATAAATTACTGACAGCAGCCATGTGTTAATTGACATAATATTTTCATTTCAAAATTCAAGCAAGACAGAAGTGATGGGATTTGACGTGTTTAACTCAATCTTAGTCATCATGGCATGTGTAATGCTGTGAAGGCGTATCTGCAGCCGGAAAGCAGAAAGAGCAGATGTTACATAAATCGAACAAAATTTATGGCTTCACTAACTCACGCACGTGCATATATATGTATCTACGTATGTATGCATGTGTGTGTGTGTTGGTTATACAATATCATGCTGTCTAAATATATCTGGAGATAAAAGGAAAAAAACAAGTGAAATAGTCGATATTAAGAAGTGGGTATACTTGCAATGTGAAGCGTACTTAGCGTAACCGTTCTCGTCATATAAAAGGGAATCGGTGACCTTAGTTTAAATCCTGGACGAGGAGGTTTGCGTTTCATTTCTCACTAATGCCCATATATCTATATATTATCCCTTCAGACATGGGTAGATAGTAGGGTATATTGGGTTCTTTAGCCTTGATTAGGCAAATATTCTAGGAGATGAACAATTTTGAATTAAAACTCATTGTACTCTGCTTAAAGTTTGATTTTGCATTGCATGATGCTCGTGGCGGAGGTGTTTGCTAAATAAATACAAGGAGAAAAATTGGTAATGTTAATCCATGATGCTAGCGGATGATCTTGATGGCTTTCACATTAAAAGGTTAAAACTGCCATACAGTGGCATTTTTAAAAAATTATTACAGAAAATATAGCAACTTCAATCAAATTTCAGTCTTAATAATAGTGATAAAGGAAAATACAGCACCCGCCTTGGAACCACAAGGTTTCGATTTATAATAATAATAATAATAATAATAATAATAATAATAATAATAATAATAATAATAATAATAATATAATAATAATTATAATTATAATAATAATAAAAATAAATTAAAAATTAAATGTTCGTCATGCATAATAATAATAATAATAATAATAATAATAATAATAATAATAATAATAAATTTTCACTATGCAACTAAATGGTATATGCACAAACTAGAATCTTTCCTGGGAATGAGACACATAAATTCTCTGGGACTTTGAGAAACAGACGGATCACCCAATACCGACCAGGAGACGAGACCTAGTGATAATGAACAAGAAAAAAAAAGAACTTGTCATTCCAGCAGATCACAGAATGAAAATGAAAAAAGGCGAAAAGGTAAAGAAATACTTGGACCTTGCCAAAGAACTCAGAAATTTCAGTCTTAATAATAGTGATAAAGGAAAATACAGCACGTGCCTTGGAACCACAAGGTTTCGAGTTCGATACCGGCTTTCGCCACCTCAGCCTATAAGTAGCACAGGAGTCTCTGCGCTATAGTGAGAAGCTGATCGTAGGTGTTGCGCTCCACCTTTGACGCCAAAACAATATGCTTGGTCTAGTGCTAGTAAAAAACGGACAGGCTCCCTCCATGTCTGGTTGATACCGACTTAACACCAACACGAAGATTTTACTTTATACCATTTTTACGCAGTTACATTCGTTCAGATAATTAAAGTTAACTATTAAAGTATGTGATTGGAAAACTAGCATAAAAAGCCAGCAGCATCAGCTTTTAAATGTCTACATATATAAATGCAGTTAAAGCTCCATAAACTGTGCTCATTCCTTGGTAGAAGAGTATTTTTTGGTCTTTCAACGATTAGTGTGACGAATTCTTTAAATATAAGTAAAAGAATATAAAAAGAAATCGGTCGAGTAGAAACGGGTTTGTTATCTTCGGCGCGTTCCTCTCAAACATATTTGTACATAAATAAATAAGGTTCATAATCTCACATGTAACGCACGCTGTTTTAATCAAAAGACAGACGCAAAAATATGGAGAGCGAAATGTCACATATATTTACTTTATCTGCAGTGCTGGTAATATGCATATATATATATATATATATATATATATATATATATAATATATATATATATATTATTTTTGCATGTGATCTGTACTAGAGTAGTTTATATTGAAATATGTTTGTAAATGCACACACATACACTCGAATATCCTCACACACACGCACACATATGCATATACATATATATAGATATTTATATACACACACACACACACACACACACACACACATATATATATATATATATATATATATATATTATATATATATACATATCTATATATACATATATAGGTAGAGAGATTTAAAGATGGATATAGATAGGTTTTAGCACATGTGTGTTTGTGTGAGCGAAGATATATATATATATATATATATATATATATACACGCTACTACAAACACAATCACTTGTTTATATATAAATATATGTTTGGGTGTGTGGTGTGTGTCAGGGTTGGGGTATTCTGATTAAAATAATGTTTTGATGATGGGCTAAAACGAAACAATTCGTGCTAGATGAGAAGTTAATAAAACTTATTTACTAACGCTTACGTATCGATACTTTCGCTAACATAGCCACACATATTCACATTCATGTATACAAACATGCAAACACACAGATATATATATATATATATATAGAGGGGAGATTATGTGCGTAATTAAGTCATACCTAATTTTGTTAGTTAATTAATTATAACTAAATGAATTAGGCGTGCATATCGATTTAAATGTAAAGCCTAAACAAATCAAGAAAAAGTCCTCTCTGTATGTATATTTCAGCCCATTAGGCCTCATCAGCAGAGCTATAGACAGGGTAGTGCTTTGTGCGTGATTCGAACCTACCTGTCAGGCTGACATTCTAACCACTACACTAGCTAGCTCCCCAGAATTTCTCGTTCATTTTAAACTGGTATGTATATCGCTCTTTTTGGGTGACTTATGACACGACAGTATGAAGTAGTCAAACAATGTGTTTGAAATGGCAAAGGCCGCTAGGTACATTTTGGAACTCAAACATCAAACCAATACACAAGATTAATTTAAAGAATAACCTGGAAAGTAAAGAAATAACACCAGATCCCAACATTTCAAGGCTCTACACCCTTTATTTAGAAGACAAAAATAGACATAACCTTCCCAGAATAAAATAAACTTTACAGGCAATATTTCATAATGAATGGGTTAGCCTATTCCTTTTGTAGTCTATGGTAAAATAACTTAACGGTTAGTGTTAAGACCATGTAAAATACAGTAAGATTCATACAGTATGATAGACAGGTGTAGACCTCTTGTTTATAGATCATGCCATTGAAATTGTCAAGAATATTTAGAAAGGTGCTTAGAAGCTCTTTGGCTTCACTGTCAGGTTAAATCTATGAGAAAACCGACCATCTCTTTGAAGCTGGACGCATATAAACGTCTTCTGAATATGTTAACATATGGGGTCTCGGTTAACAAAGATGTATACATTAAAAAAATTAAATCTCATAATTGCTAACAAAAATGGATGCGGAGAGTTGCAACCCGCGATGACCAGACCCGATCAAGGTGAACCACGAGGAAATCCCTCATTTGGATTTGCATTTGGAATGGTCAAAAAAAGTTTAGAAAACAGAGTAGAGGAACTGAAAATCAGAGGAAGAATAGAGACTATCTAGCATTTTGAGATCAGCTACAATACTAAGATGATATCTAGAGGCGTGAGGGGACTTGTTGTCATTCAGACTTCAGTGAAATTACATCAGCTTACGCTGGTGTGAAAAAAATCGCTGAAGTGAAATAATAATAATAATAATAATAATAATAATAATAATAATAATAATATAATAATAATAATAATAATAATAATAATAATAAAATAAATTAAAAATTAAATATTCATCATGCATAATAATAATAATAATAATAATAATAATAATAATAATAATAATAATAATAATAATAATAATAATAATAATAATAATAATATGCGAAAACTCAAAAGGAGCAAATAATAATTATGAATTACATTTTCACTATGCAACTAAATGGTATATGCACAAGCTAGAATCTTTCCTGGAGAATGAGACATAAATTCTCTGGGACTTTGAGAAACAGACGGATCACCCAATACCGGCCAGGAGACAAGACCTAGTGATAATGAACAAGAAAAAGAGAACTTGTCATTCCAGCAGATCACAGAATGAAAATGAAAAAAGGTGAAAAGGTAAACAAATACTTAGACCTTGCCAAAGAACTCAGAAAATTGGAACATGAAGATAAAGGTCGTACCAATAGTAACAGGTGCCCTTGGAATGGTCCACAAAGGTCTGCAAAAGAGTATGTGCAAAATGGGAATCAGAAGAAGAATTCGAATGGAGCGAAATACTAATGATAATGAAGAAGAAGAAGAAGAAGAAGAAGAAGAAGAAGAAGAAGAAGAAGAAGAAGAAGAAGAAGAAGAAGAATGTATTAAAGAAACTAACCTTGAATAATTTAAAGCAATTTAATTTTTTGACGGTTCTAAACAGCTCGTTAGTTCCTAGCACAATTTACACTGGAAATAAAATATTTGAAAAGAAAAATTGATGCGGACATCATTTTACGCAACCAAAAAATCCAAAATTTAAACTTTTAGCATTTTTTAAAGTAATTTCTCAAATTTCAGAAATTCAAACAATGCAAAATGTTCTCCGCCCATTAGAAGCAAAGTGTGATTAACATAGGACGTGATCTTTTTAAAAATTTAAATTTTATTGAGGAATAAAATACGTCATGTTTAAAGATTTAAAATGTAAATTTTCTTCTAAAACGAAAAGAAACAGAAGAAAAAAGAAAGAAATAGAAAACGTAAAAAGCAACAGTTAAAAATGATATTTATTAAGAATACGAGTCATTTTCGTCTTATATTTGGACATTTAGTCCAACTTTTAAAAGTGTTGTTTCTTTGCTTGTTAGTATTTGTGTGCGCACGCGCGAAGATGGCCTTTTAAAAAAAAAGGCGGGTGAAATGAAATAGATTGATCATGCTTGATGGTTTTATGAAGAGATGCCAAGATAAAAAGGGAAGAGGAAAAAAAGGAAGGGGAAAATGAATGCAATCAAAGGGGTTGGATGGATTGTTAGAATCGAAGAAGAAAGGGAAGGTAGATGCTGACAAGGAAAAGATATGAAAAGATAATAAAAACGAAGAAAAGAAAGACTGAAATGATTTCCTGGTTTTAACAAATTGTCCAACCGCCTAGGGTCATATTATACCTAGAGGTTTGGGATTTGAATTCATTGTACGTTCATATTCCCATTTCGTGTGTAGTTATTTCTTGAGAGTTTTTTGAACACATGATATAAAGTATTCCTGTCACATACAAGTCATTTTCTCACAGCTATATGGTTCCAAGTAGTCATATCTGATTGATTCACAATTATCTGGTTACGAGTAATTGTTTATATTCAATGATAATAATTTGTTTGCACTGTTATATGATTTGAAGCAAATAATAATAATGATATGAATATTAGTGTTACTACTACTACCACTACTACTTATACTACTACTAATATTATTTATAATCCTCAGTACAGAATTATTCCTTAAAATCAATATTCTTTAAGAATACAGATAATTCACAGTTATATTGCATCAATTATTCCTATCTAATACTAATATTTTTAATCAATAGATGGGATCATAACATGTATAATTCCAGTTCAGAGTGGACCTGGAAATAACACCAATGCACGGCTTCAGAACACGAGCCTCTACATCAGATGCATTTTAGTGTCATAACCAGGAAACCCATATTGCGAGAGTCTTGTCCCTTTGCAGGTAGTACTGTGGAAAGAAAGAAAGAAAGAAAGAAAGAAAGAAAGAAAGAAACAGAAGGAGCGGATTTTTGAGCATTTTCGAAATTAAAGAAAATTATTACTTCATTTTATCTCTTTGCATACTTTAAACCACTCACAGCAGCCCCCTCCATGAAATGTTTTTATCTATACCACAGCCAAGCAAATTACAAAAAACGGTTGATTAGTTCATTCTAATTGAGCAGAAGTATTCAAATTAGAATACTAATATGAATTAATTTGAATAGAATGTATTCTTGGGTGAATAAATAGTGAAATTTGAAATATACCATTAAACAGGTAAAAAATACCAAGAACATTTGGTATAGATGTGGGAAAAATGGGGTAGGCAAAGAGTTAAAAGGAACAAGCAAAGGGAAAAAGAAAAAATATATCAACAAAGTATGTAAAATGGAAGAAGAGAAGAAATATGGGGATTGGGAATATGAGAAATGAAAATAAAAACTCAATGAAGAGTAAAGAAAATCGAAAGAAATTGATGGAGGGCAAATAAGTCATAACATTATAGAAAAGTATAACAAGAATAAACAAAGAAACAAAGACATTGTCTTACTCGGAGGATAAGACCGAGAAATGAACTGATTTCATAACGGGATTATAAAAATGATCTACTGAGTAATAATAAAGAGATTTTCGGGAGAGACGAATTGGCTGAGAGACATGCACAACCCATCTTATTATGTATTAGATGTGAGCTAACTTAATACGGCCAATCTGTGTGCTATCAATAGGAACTACTTGTGTGCTCTCTTAATATGAACGAGCTGTGTTCTCTCTTAATAGGAACTAGTCATTTCTTACCTTAATAGGAACTAGATGTGTGCTATTCTAGGAAATGATGTGTGTGCTACTTGGTTTACGAACGGGCTGTGTGCTACTTGGTTTACGAACATGATGTGCACTACCTTCAAACAAACTAGTCACATGACGTCTTAATACGAAAAATCCTTGTACTATAAACAGTAACTAACTGTTAGTTATCTTAACATAAACTTATCATTCACTATATTAGTACGAACGAGTTGTGCGCTATCTTAATATCAACTACCCGTGAGTAATTAATAAGAACTATGTGTTTATTATCTTAATATGAACTAGTCCTGTTCTATCTGAATACTAACTTGCGGAATACTATCCCTATACAAACAAGCCGTGTGCTATCTTAATACGAACTAGCCGTATACTATCTTAATACGAAAAGGCCTTTTGCTACCAACTAGCAGTGTATTTTATGAATATAACTAGCTGTATGCTAAATTAATAAGACAAAGCCATTAGATAACAATACAAACTATATGTTTACTATCTTAATACAAATTAGTTGTGTGCTATCTTAATACGACCAAGCCATGTGGTATCAGTAACGAACTAGTTGTTTGCTAACTTCATATGAACAACCCATGGAGTATTTTTAATGCCTACTAGCAGTGTGCTTTCTTAATATAACTATATGTGTGATATCTTGATACAAACAAACTATGTGCCAACAATATTAACTAGCTGATTGCTATCTTAATACGAAGTAGCCGTGGGCTATCAATACGAACTAAATGTTTGCTATCTTAATACGAACACGCGGTGTGCTATTTATACGAACTAGATCTTTAATATCTTAATACGAACTAGCCATCTTAATACGAATACGAACTTGCCGTGTGCTACCCCAGTATAAAATAGTTGTTTGCTATCTTAATGCCAATTAGCTGCATACAATCTTAATAAGAACAAACCGTTTGATATCTATAGGAAATACGTGTTTGCTATCTTAATGTGAACTAACCATTTCCCGTCTTATTACGAACGTGCAATGAGTTATTTGGTTTACAAACGAGCTGTTCCAAGGGGGGACCAAACAGACAAAATGAAATTAAATTTAGACAAAAATAAAAGAATTAAAGAAGAAATACATTAATCGGAAAGGATAAAATAGTTTTCAAAAAATTTCTGTTCGCTAATTAAAAAAAGAAAGAAAACCAAATATTAAAGCTCATGATGAACTGATTTAAAAAAATGATTGCAGAGTTTTTCGTAGAGCGATAAAAAAAACTCATTACTTTTTTAATTGAAAACAAAAAAAAACATTTGAAAGATTTTTTTAATAACGGAATGAGATTCACTGCATATTGGACCAAATATTACCCCCCCCCTCATAAAACCAACCAAAGTAATCATTTAAATATCAACAATCTGATACTTGCGAAACGGTGTAAATTGTGCGGAAAACTCAAGACTTCTTTCGATGCTATATCAATAACCATATCCTTGGAAAATAATTAAAGATATGGCGATATGTTTATAGTGACCCTGGGCAGAGTATATAGTAGAAATATACAACATACATCCACTGATATGTTTTTGTATCAGAGAGAGAAAGAGAGAGACTGAGAGAGAGAGAGAGAGAGAGACAGAGAGACAGAGACAGAGAGAGAGAGAGAGAGATAGAGAGAGAGAGAATGAGAAAGAGAAAGAAAGTGAAAGATAGAGGGAGAGAAAATGCAAAAAAGTTTTAGTTACTTTCACGTTTTCACGAATCATCAGGTGATAATGAATGGCTTCTATTTCGAATTTGATGAATTCCTTTCCCACCTCTCTGGTATTTACTCAAAAAATAAGGAATCTTATGACATTCTAAGTAAATATTTATGATAAAATGTCCATATATATATATATATATATTAATAAGTCATCCACAGACACGTGTTTCAGCATATCATGCCTCTTCAGTGTGGCTAGACACAACTATCCTTGGGTAGGGTTCGAACTCAGACTGACCGCATATATATATATATATATATATATATATATATATATATATATTTGTGTGTGTGTTTGTGTGTGTATGTGTGCGTGTATGTATTAAGATAGGGTAGACAGTGAGTGACAGTCAGTTTTGGCCTTCATGATCGCATAGATAAGAAATCCCGGTACTCTTTTAAGTATCCGTGACAATTTTAAAAGTAATTTGGTCTGAATTGTTTCGTTTTTTCCTCTGAAGAGGTACCAATCTCTTTCCCAGATTCTTAGGGATTTTTCCAAGTGCTCCAGCCACGATTAGTATCACCATCAGCTTTGAATTCTTTATTATTATTATTATTATAATTATTATTATTATTATTATTATTATTATTATTATTATTATTATTATATTTTCACTCCTATTGAGTTTTTCACATCAGCGTTAGCTGATGGTATTTCACTGGAGTCTGAGTGACAACAATTCGCCTCAGGTCTCCAGAACTCTTCTGAGAATTCTAGCCGATCGCGGCAGTGCGGTAGTCTGGATGGTCTCAATTTTTCCTCTGATTTCTAGATCCCCCAGTCTTTTTTCCAGGCTTATTGGTACTGTTCCAAGTGCACCAACTACAATTGGTATCCCTTTTACTCTCATATTTCACAGCTGTTTCTATTCTCTGGCAAGGTCCAGGTATTTATCCATCTTTTCATTTTCCTTCAGCTTCACCCTGTGATCTACTGGGACGGCAAAGTCCTCAAGTTGACACGTTCTCTTTGTTTCTTTTTTTTTTTTTTGTTAATCAACACTAGGTCTGGTCTCCTGGCTGGGATAGGGTGATCCGTTTTTATCTCGAATTCCCCGAGAATTTTATGCGTTTCATTCTCAAGAACATATTCTGGTTTATGCATATACCATTTTGTTGTATGGTCAAAGTTTAATTTTTTGCATAATTCCCATTGGATCACCTTCCCAACCCAGTCGTGCCTAGCTTTGTATCCCCGTTGTGCTCGTTTCGTACATTCACTTAATACATGGTTTACAGTCTCATCTCTGTCACCGCATAATCTACATTTACTGTTTATTATTATTATTATTATTATTATTATTATTATTATTATTATTAAACGAGCAAGATGCAACGCTAGGTTAATTTCTTAAGGGGGTTTAACAGGTTTGAATTCAGTTTTCTTCTCCTAGACTGATTGCCGATTCAAGTTTGATGAGCTGAGTCTACCCTACTATTTACCCATAGATATAGAACGATTAGCTGGATTCATACCTCCCAAAGAGTATTAGTGCTATGTGAAATGCAAACAGTATCGTCTAGGATTCGAACTTGTCTCGTCGTGCCCATTTCGTATGACGGTAACCATTACACCACGCGTCTCCACTATTATATTGTATAAGTTATATAAAGTTCAGTATATCACCATGAGAAAAATATTCTACAATTATAACATAAATTCTATAAATAGGAAAGTATTTGTCATCAAGCTTAGCGATCCCCTTCGGCAGAATTTCATCAAATAATGATAAAGAGAGAGAGAGAAAAAGAAGAAACATAAAACGATCTTTTCGCGCCCCCGAGAAGTTTCATTTTCAATTATTTCATGAAGAGATCTGAATATTTCCAAATGGATTGTTAATTATGCACCCCTCCTCCACCAGCCCATTTTATATTCATCCGTTCACTTGATTTTGCCTTGGAAAGTGAGACAAAATTCTGATTAGAATGGAAGAGGTGAATTCTTTGATTAATTCCAAAAATAGGTGAAAAGAAAAATATAAATATGTAAATAAATAAATAACGGCACATTTTTCGAAGAGTCTTTTCCATTTCATCTCTCGTCAATGTTTTCGCAAAGGAAATGTGGAAATCTAACTGAATTTGTTTTATGGTTGGTCTAAAAGTAGTTTTCTAAATATTTCAATACACTACGCTAAATAATAGTTGTCTGTTTAAAATATAATAATAGTCAACAATTATATCAAATCGAAATATCAAATAGATAAGACCCAGTAGAATCGTAAGTGTAGATGTGTGATGACAGAGACAAAACTGTTAATCATACAATAAGTGAATGCAGCAAACTAATACAAAAGAAGTACAAGACTAGACTCAACTGGGTGGGAAAGGTGATCCATTGGAAATTGTGAAAGAAATTAGAATGTATACATAATTCTTAATGGGATATGCACAAACAAGCATCCGTCCAAGATAATGAGAGGCGTAAGCTTCTCTGGGTCTTTGAGATACAAACGGATTACCTAAGAAAAGCCAGAAAACCAAAACTACTTTTAATTACAGAGAAAAAATAAATTCTCAAGTATTGGATCTTGCCATCCCGGCGAACCAGACTGAAAACGAAAGAAATGAAAATATATACGCATACTTGAACATTGCTAGATAACTGAAAAATACTGTGGAACATGAAGGTGATGGTGACATCAATTGAAGTTGCTCTCCTTGGAGCGGCTTCCAAAGGTTGGAAAAAATGACGGGTTTGAAATTAGAGGAAGAATAAAAAAAAACAGACAACATCATTGAGATCGGGTAAAAGAGTCCTAGAAATATGAGGAGACTTGCTGTCAATCAGACTCCAGTGAAATACCACCAGCGTTAGCTGGTGTGAAAAACTCATAATAATCATAAAATAGCAGCATGTGTAGAGTGCAAAAAATGAGTCACATAGTATATGAATACAGAACAAGCATGACAGTGATCTACTGAAAATTGCCCAGGAAATTTCACCATATCAATAAATGAAATATGCAGAGAACCAGGTTCGCTTATTCTTTACAATAAAACGCATAAAATCCTCAGTGACTGTGATTACCCAATCCAGGTTAGAAAACCAGGCATAGTTTTAATTAACTAAGAAAAGTACCTGGCACATGGTAAATTTTACTCATCCAGTAGACGAGTGAAAGTGAAAGAAGGCAAAAGGTGGCTAAATACATTGACTTTTTCAAAGATCTGAAAAATCTGTGAAACATGATAGTGACAGTCATACGAATCGTAGTTTGATCACTGGGAGCAGTCACCGAGAGAGTGAACTAAATATTAGAGGAGGAATTTAATCCGTTCAGACCACTGATCTACAAAAAACGACTAGGAGACTTAGAAGAGATCTGGAGACTTGCTTTTACTTAAACGTAAGTGAAAAAAAAAACATCAGTTCAAACTAGTGTGAAAATCCGCATAATAAAATCGTAGGTACGAACTTGTGCATAAATATATATATTCATATGTGCATAAAGGCGTAGCGTATATGTGTGTATATTTATGTTGATGCGATTTTATATGCCAGCGTATGCGTGTGTATATGTAGCGTATTTGTATGTATGCGCATGAATGTGTGTATAATAGTATAAAAAGATAGCTAAACAAGTTAGCTTTCCTTTTCTCTCTAGTGTGTGGCATGTTCTTTCGCCATTTCTATGATCAAAAACTCTCCTAAAACATTGCACTTAAATATCTGCGCCACAATGCGATCATCAGAAGCTTGAAAACCTTTGTTTCAGTACAGTAGTATAGATAATCTCCTTATACTATGGGATCAAACAAATTTGTACGTATATAAAAACAGAAAAGCAAAATTTGGGGTATAAAATATTTTGATTGATTGATTTTTAACTGTTCCTTTCAGCATGGTATAGACGCAAACTGCTATAAGAGAAGGAACAACTCAGAAATCAAAAGCCAGGAGCCTGGAGCTGTCAAATCCACTCCATAAAAAGGGCGTCTATGGTATAACATTTAGCAAGATAGACTACCGTACCATTGGTTCGCAGTATGTATTTCATATTTCAGGACTTGTGCCAAACATATCTAAGCTTATCAATTAACAACCTGGTTATATATACCTTTCAGCGTTTAAGCAGTTGCCTACTCTTCCTTTTGTCTAAGAAATATACAATTCTGGACTGATGGATTGACTGATTTTAACGACATGCTAATCCCTAATGGGTTATTTTATTTCTAGATTTGTATGTTCATATCCTTATTTTAGTATAGTTGTATCTTAAGAAGTTTTATTTTTGCATACGGTTATATTGAATACGAATAACTTTTAAACATATCTATTTGACCCGTAGATGGGACCTTGATGGGTACTATCACTCCAAGTCAGGGTGAACATGGGAGTAATGGAAAGGAATTGGGTACTGCACACTCCAAAGAACTGGAATATCACGATCAGATAAATTTTAGTGTCATATCTAGGATACATATTTTGGGAGTGGGGTCTTACATCTCTGCAGAGGACAAAGCATATATATTCACAGCCGCACCGTCAAGCCGGAATAAAATCTCTTCATATATCTGTAATAACAAATGTCAAAACTGCTCTAAACCTGTAAAATATGAAAAAAAGATTTTAAATTAAGCAAATAAATGTGTTATGGGTTGTTAATAAGTTAATATTTATAGACTCTCGCTAACCCCCCCCCCCCACGATGCTTAATAATTAGAACGCTGTGACCCCCGGGCCCATGTTTTTGCATTCTGGGATGACAAATAGAAGAAAATAGAAGATTTTGTTATCTGATTTGTTGTGATAGTATCGGCTCACCTACAAATTGTCTCAGTCCACGTTGTGTTAGTTAAGACAAATTAGTCTCTCGCGGTTTGGGGTAAAAACTGTGTAACTTACGGATCAGCTCCGTCAAGTAAAAAAAAAAAAAGGAAAAAAAAAGAGGGAAACGAAACCGAGAATGCAATCGTATGGCAGTCTTTATCGAGCGCAATTTCTCTCAAGCCAAACACTTAACTTTCAGCCTAAATCAAACAAAACCTAAACCGGATTGACGGCAGACGAAGTATTGTTCAGTTGTTAATCTTTTTCTGTCTTCCAATACCGACTTCTAACTTTGCTGTCTATGTTCTTGTTAGGAACTATAGTCGGCGATGGACAAATCAAACAGTCCCTCACCCTGTTGTCAGAGGCTGTAAAATACACCGACTGCACCTTTGCAGATTAGTAATAACCATTTGCATGTCGTGGGTGGCGACGCATAATGCTCGAGGGCAGGGTTGTTGTAACTAAGCAGCCTATGACCCGGGTACAAAGTGATCCCGTGATATCTAGAGACCCCATTCGATTAATCGGCTGTTCATGAAAAGCCCTAGTGCCTATTTGATTGCGCTTACCGTATTCTTCAAATTGCTCTTATGGAAAACACCAAACCCTTTTTAAAATATAGGTGCTAGAAGCCGGTGGCTGAGGGACAACCACCAGTAATCCTTAATATACATGAAGTTAATGAGAATTATTTCTACCAATTTATGAATACATATGAAGTTTTGGAATTAAATAATCCACAAGAGTTTATATATCATTAAACCACGTGACCAACCAACCAACCAACAGTCAAGGCCTTGCGAAGCCATCTACAGTGACTGGAGAGATAAAAACACATTAAAACGGTAAAAAAGTAAAGGGTAATGTGCAAAATATATTATATACCAGGTAAAATGTACCACATACCAGGTAAAAGGTATAATAGACCAGATAAAAAGTAAAC
This sequence comes from Doryteuthis pealeii, assembly GCA_023376005.1. Lineage (NCBI taxonomy): Eukaryota > Metazoa > Mollusca > Cephalopoda > Myopsida > Loliginidae > Doryteuthis > Doryteuthis pealeii. The sequence continues at coordinate 4,845,501 of CM042148.1, forward strand.
GATAATAGGTAAGGGTTATAATAAGTAGTATGTATTACGCAATATATTATAAGAATCTGCAATATTGTAATAGTTGATATGTATTTGGCAGAAAGTAATATGCAAGATCTAAGGGTTCTAAGTAAAAGATGAATAATGGCTTACAGGTAACATCTGGCCGACATAAACCTAAAGAACAGAACTTGGTAAGGGAAACCATGGCAAATCAAGACAGTAGTTAAATCAAAGTTCTTAAAAAAAGATTAGATAAACATCTAAAGCTGTAAGGAATGTTACTTATGGACTTGTGCTTTGTTAAAAAATATTTTATATGAATTGAATGTAGAAAATATAGAAAAAAGCTTATTATTGTAGCTAAAAATAAATAAAGGGTATGCATATTCACATTTTGTGAAGAAAATGTTTATGACGATATTTCAAACAGTGTAAAGTGAGGTTTAGAGGCCGAAAGTTCTTCGCAGTGCGGCCAAGTGTGTGAGCGCAACGAGCCAGTCGCGAAGCCATCAAGATGATGGCAGTGCAGAGTGCAAAAACTCGCTACGCGCGGTGAATTCGCCCTTGTGAATAAGAATAGGAATCAACAGAGCGTTTTTTTATCACAGGAAAAATGTCAGTGCATATCTTGGTGCCTATGTTTGGTTGGTTGGTTTCACTACATGTTAACATGTGTTGGATTATTCATTCAAAGACTTTTTTTATAAATATATGTACTTATATGCTTTCAAGTGCATGATGATAATTATCAGTTCTAATTGATTATAGTTTCAAGTGGAAGAATCCCCACCGTTTGGGGAAAAAACTATTAGAATTGGAAATCAGAGGAATAATCAAGACTATCCAGATAACAGTATTGCACTAGACACTTGCTAGAGAACTGAAAAAAACTGTGGAGGGTGGAGGTAATATATTGTATTTGTATAAGAGATGCATTTGCTACCCTTGAAGCGGACCCCAAGGGTTGTAAAATGAGGAATTTTAAATTAGAGGAAAAGGCAAGACCATCCTGACACCAGCATTGTTCAGAATACTCAAAAGTCCCGGAAAAATGAGGTGACTTGCTGTCACTCAGAAAGTGAAAGACAACCAGCTAACGTTGATGTGAAAAAAAAACTCACAAGGGATGAAATAATAATAATAATAATAATAATAATAATAATAATCGCCCAAAGAGAATATAAGACTAGAAACGACTGAGTGTGAAAGGTGATTCACTGGGAATTGTGCAAGAAATTAAATTTGCACCATACTACTAAATTGTCAGGTGAGGACAAGACAGGTCGTCTTTTTTAGCTGTTACTACTCCCATGTAAACTAGTGCAACCTTTCCCATGGTCGAGAAGCCGGCGACTAAACTGGCTCTCCCATCAGGCACGTTTCGGCTTGTCTGATAAGGTTGGTACGTGGACACCCAGAATCACTAAATACAAGAGCTGTTAAAGTGCGGATGAGCTCCAGTGGAAGCAACCGCCATCCACATCGATAATATTAGGATTGGGGTATTTATTACTCACATAAATCCCCAAGTATTTTAGATGGGGCGACTTAGTCTTGGAAGGTAACCCATCTAGACAAGGCAAAGTCTGCTATAAAAAACCCACTGCCCAGTAGCTATATTTCATTCCAAATAAAGGTTAAGGGAATAAACCAAATCCGGAGTTGGAGTCCCTGAGGTTGAGTGATGCTGAACTTAACCGTTATCCAGCATCATTTATCTAAACTGCATTTTTACCTTTGGACCACAGCGGCAGTGTGGAGAGGGAGACCTGCTGCTGGGACAACAGCGTATCCTCCATATTAACCCACCCAAGTTACGCAGTTCTATTGTTTTTGGAAACTACGCCATCGTCTCTTGTAGACGGACGGATGCCAATGGTGAATGATTAAATGGTATATGCACAAACCGGAATCTGGTCTAGAGAATGAGATGCATAACATTCTCTGTGACTTTGAGATACAGACGGATCACCTAATCTCGGTTAGGACTCTAGGCATAGTGTTAACAAGAAGAAATGAACTTGTCATCTCCTCGATTTTACCGTTTCGGTGGATTACAGAGTGAAAATGAAAGTAAATGGGAAAGGAACTTAAAGAAAAACCTTCGGAACATGAAGGTAAAGGTTGTATCATTCGTAATTGGTGCTCTTGGAACAATCGGATAGGGTTGGGAAAATACCCTGAGTGAATTGGAAATAAAGAGGAAGAATCGAGACTCTTAGAACAACATCACTGTTAAGATCGGCTATAATATGCAGAAGAGATTTGAGGCTTGATTGGGCTTGTTGTCACTCTGCCTACAGTGAACCACCAGCTAAGGTGTGTGTAAAAAACTCCCATTGAGTGATATGATAAAAATAATTGTCCGTTTATACTTCAAAGAAAACTTGCCTCTGCTGTAGTGATCCAGCGTATGACAATTAAAGGACGCATTTCCCATTGCGACAATTAATTAAGTCTGGTCTTGGAACAGGAAAATTTCAACGTCTTCTCGAAGGTCGAAAGCGACGGAACATCGGACAGCTGGACGCTCCCATCACATCTGGTCGTGACAAGACTGCAATTTCATAATCATACAGCAGTTCTGGATCGGAGCTTTTATAAACGTAGACATGATTGGAAAATATTGACTATATGCTAAGGTGAGATGTTATTTTTTTGTGAAATCGAAATAAAAAATAAAACCCAAAAAGCCTACACAAGGGACACCTAATAAAATCTATCTTCTTAGCCTGGAGAGAGGAACTATTTCTTGTGAGAATCAAGATTATTTTTCGTTTCTTTATTCAAATATTTTCGGTTGGTTGGTTGGTGGTTGGTTGGTTGGTTGGTTGGTTTTATGGCATCTTAATCTGTGTTGGATTATCTAAGGCCGACGTCAGCATTTTTTTACTATGCAATTATAAGGTTTCAGGTAATTATTTCTATAACAATCATTTATTATAAGTAGAGATCCAATTATTCTTACTACAAATATATACGTGGATATATGTTTTAGTATTCTTAAGACTGAAAGTATGTAGGAAATGATATAGTTTAACGCAAATAATAATAATAATAATAATAATAATAATAATAATAATCTGGGATTTTGAGATACAACTGTTCACCCATTTCTAGCCATCCAAAAAAAGAAAAGCAGAACTTTTCATCCAGTGATGTTTCTCGTTCACGCAGACCAATATAGCCAATTTGAAAGAAATCAAAAACATAACAATTACCTGGATAGCTGAAAAGTTTGTGAAACATGAATATAACGATGATACCAATCGTAGTGAGAGTCCTTAAAAAGATCCTGAAACACATGGAAAAGAGACAGAGAGAACTGTAAAGCAGAAGAATCGAGACTATCCAAACTCACAGCACTGTGAAGGTCATTTAGAATAGTAGAAGAGTATTGAAAATCTGAAGTGACCTGAGGATTATTGCTTTCACTCAGACTTCTTAGAAAGACCAGCTATTAAAACTGATGTAAAACACTCGTATAGAGTTAATATAATGATATAATAGCAAATTGTAAACAATTGTAGCTTCAAGTAACAATTAATACAGATAATTTGCGCAAATTAATACAATAATGATTCTCAAACAGATCTATTTGACTCATAGATGAGATCTTCACATGGGAGTAATGACAACAAATGGGTGAGTGACTCAACACTCCACAAAGCTTTAGAATTTAAGCACTAACATTGGTGGTAGTCTGCTGTAATACCCAGGACACTATATGAATGTTTTAAGCTAATGTAATACTCTCCATAATGTATGATTTGCGCCACTTTTTTTAGACCAATTGAATTAACTTTTTAGTTTGAGTTTCGATTGACAATAAGTTAAACGCTTCCAGTTCTAAGCGAGATTAAGTTTTATTACAACAATATTGCAGCTGGGGACGATGGAAATAATATTCGCTTAAAAGAAAAAAATCCAAGGAAAAATTATTAATATGATAAATAAGAGTGATAATGAGTATCCAACATGATATATATATATATTATATATATAATATATATATATATATATGTGTGTGTGTGTGTGTGTGTGTGTGTGTGTGTGTGTGTGTGTGTGTGGAGAGAGAGTGCGAGAAAGAGAGAGAGAAGAGAGAGAGAGTGAGAGAAGAAGAAGAAGAAGAAGAGAAGAAGAAGAAGAAGAAGAAGAAGAAGAAGAAGAAGAAGAAGAAACAACAACAACAACAACAACAACATTAGTTTCATATACTACCATACTCATCAGACAGTTTCCCTCTGATTAATGTGGAAACTAAAAAAAATAAAGTGAGTAACGAGGGTACTGGTGTAATATATATATATACATATATATATATATGTGTGTGTGTGTGTGTGTGTGTGTGTGTGTGTGTGTGTGGTGTGTGTGTGTGTGTGTGTGTGCGTGCCTGTTTGTGAGTTTGTGTGTATGTATTAAAATCTCTACTAATGAGTATATATTGGATCGATGCTAGACGCTTAATACCTCTGGCTTTGTGCCATAAGTTAAATTTAGTAAAAAAGGAAAAAAAGGAAAAGAAAGAAAGAATATCCCTCACGTAGTCTGTAGGGTCCCGTTGGCGGAGTTGCTAATGTGCAGGATTGCGATATTGTAGTAAGCGTGTCCGAATCCAGTCACGCTATTATCTTAACTTTCTGACTAGAATATTTAAAACATTTATAAACCCTCTTATCCATTCCGCTATGGTTAACCCTACTGTTCTACTAAAATCGTGGCTTTGTCATTAGATAACCCATGAAGGTTGATATGCTATTAAACAAAGAAACCGAAACCCATGTGGTCTAATGGTTAGCAACGTAGACTTACAGACTTCTGATTAGTAAGTTTGATCCTCACTAGATGTACTTCGGATCTTGCGCAAAATTATTGTTCAGACTGACCTAAAAAAATATAGGTTGCTAACAGTACTTTATGTTGAGTAATGATCAAAGAAGAGTGGGCCCCTGCTAAACTTCTGCCATCTAGCATGAACCGGTGTTTTCCACAAGAATTCACCGTAAATCCTGAAATCAATTCAAATTATCGTCCAGCCGGTGGTGTTAAAAATACACTAGCTGTATCCCTGCTGAAAGGTAATAAAAAAACTCAAAAAAGTCTGTTAGAGCTGACACTAAACTGCATATGGTGATGAGGTTACAGTTCCGAGGTAATGGATGTCCCCTTCCATTCCTAATACTCCTAGGTCCACTCTGACAGAGACTGGTAGTGCTTTTTTTAGAGTGACATCTAATATCACACACACACACACACACACACACACACATATATATATATATATAATATATATATATATATATATATATATATATATGTTCCGTCTGTTTTTTGCCGTCGTCAATATAGCAAATCACACGGGATTAGGAGATTCTGAACGTACCTGATACTCTCCGTGTGCTACTCACCGGATTTGCCCCTGACTCTTAGCTCGAACTTGAAATCCACAGTTTTTTGGGGCCAACCTGACATTCCCTGATCGTTAACATTCTTGCAGCAACATTTCTCCATCCATCTGGTTATTTTACTGAAATGAACTGCACCTTTACCTTTCGCTCAAAAAATACGTTTGGTCGCTTCCACGAGGTTATGACTCAGTTCGAACTCACGAAACTACCAACTACAGCGAGTACCTTAAACAGTTTGAAATGTTTCGGTCACCTGAAATATGCACAGAAAACTATCACTTACCAAAACATTTGATTCACCTTAGAAGAAAGGAATACTTGATATCATATAAATTAAGAAACAATTAGAAATGTAAATATAAACGTACAAAGGACTAATTGTCTTAACACCTTGGCAGAAATTAAGACCGACGTGTTAACATGTTAAAATTAAGAAATCAATCTATGAAACGATATTAAGAAGATTCATAACATTAAGTAGATATAATACGTATGAATTATTTGTATTAAGAGTAGTTACGTGAAGCTATAAGTGTTTTCTAAGTATTATTACTATTATAAATTACTTCAAACATGTGCGTATAAAATAGAAGTATTAGAAAGGAATACTTGAAACCAGACAACTGTGTGCGAAATATGTCTATTAGAAAATGTGTCTTAGAAAATGTCAATGGGAAAATTTAATACCATATAACCGTGTGCAAAAAAAAGAAAAAAAAACGTTAAAAAGCTGCATAAATATAAATATGAACATATGGTACGTTTATTGTCAGAAAAAAAAACCCGATGAGTTGACATATCGTTAAAATATATTAATCAACTCAAATTGAATAAAATTTGCTTTTAATGGTAGTGATGAATATACATTGTTTTTGACAATTAATATCCCAAGTGATGATATTAACATCTGTTCTTCACCTGATGCCATATTTCACACGAGGTGCTGCGTCCAGTTGACTGCACACAATAGCAAATAAAAGATTTTATGCTTGCTAATCAAAGGAGATTGTAAAAATAAAGACTAACACACCGATCATTAATGTGTTTATGCTATCTAGGATCCCGTAGGGAGGATTCAGATTTCATTTACAGGTTACGTCAATAGCGAAATAAATAAGGGCGAACAATTATTAAAATGTCTTCTTAGTAATATATGTTTACAAAAAGCATCCAACCAACTTACAGAATATTACTTGACTGAGTCAAAAGTTTTACAATATTTTGTAACGTGTGTAATAATTCTGCAGCTCTGGTTGCTTTGCCATGGTTGTTAATGTGAATAACGACACTTGTATGTGAGAAGTAGAGCTCGCATGATACTCTTTGAGCATTACTCACTGGATGACTTGGAAAATTCAAGATTTAGGCCTACGTCACCTTGCCTGATCGTCGACTGTCTTGCAACCTAAGGGAAACTTTTAGAACCAGCTGGTTACCGTACTGAATACTAAATTTTATGTGCCTTCACCTTTCTCTCAAAAACTATTATTGGCGAATTCCGCGGCATTATAGCCCTGTTGGAACTCGTAAATTCTCGAATTAGACTACGTAGCACGATCATAAGGAAAAAATACATAAATTGTCAGCGCACCAATTACCAATTACATCAGTCACGCAGACTTAACCAGCACGTACCAAAATATTATAAAATTTGACCCCTGCATTTGAATAGGAACTAACAGGTACTACCAATCCTGGCCAGAGTTAATCGCAGAATAATTGCAATGACGGAATATTTCTCACTCTCCAGAGCTCCAGTCTAGAGTGTCACCACCAGATGCAGTTCCCTGGGTCGAATTTTGGGGCTTTGACTGTGTGGAGTATCCCTTTATCACCATTACTCCCAGGTGTATTCTGAGTGATAGTATCTGATAGGGTTCCAACTCAGACTTAAATAGAAAAAATGAGTTTAAAATGCGTTAGAAAATAGTTTTAAGAAATTTGAATACCCATCAAGCAGGAATTGAAAAAAATGCCTTCGTCTTGAAATAACCCCAAAATGGTTGTCATCCCGTAAAATCCAATAAACCAAACCATAGACTTATGGAAACAGACAATAATGATAGATTGTTAGTTGGTAGGTTCATTGATTCTACAGCATGTCAATTCTTCAGTTATTTTATGCCGAAGTTAGTATAACAATAATGGTCAACTGTTATATATTGGTTTTTAAAATTGAGAGCAGACGAATTTTGGGTATCCCTAATTTAAATATTACCATAGCCTTGTCTGTTTATTTTTTATAATACGAATTAGATTTTATGGCATAAAAATATCTATTTTTTTACATGCCTATACATGCATTAATTTTAGGAAATAAAATTTCCAACATTTGCTGGAAAACACAATAATTGTAAATGTATCAATTTTAGCAATGAAAAATTTAAGTTTATAGAAAAAAAACTCGTATTGGTTGGGTCTCCAACTTCCATTTTTTATTATTTTAATTTTTCTTATTTCGTAAAAATGTCAAAATATATAATAGATACACTGCCATTTACGACCTGGGGGAAGTAGGATAGCCGGATTAAACAAGGGCAGTTCCAATATATTGTTAATCTGTAATATAACTGATAGGCTGCTATTACGTACGATGGCAAGTTGAATGTGTACTAGTTTAAAAAGGTGTTCAAAATATATCTTCGTAATCATTAGAAAAACGGGTAAACACTTCATTTTTGTAGTCTTTTAAACATTTTTTTAGGTAGGGTTTTCGAAGTCCTTTTACAGTAACTTTTTGTAGGATTCTTCTAAGGAGTCTTGTGCAAAGTTTTATCTTTGTAATATTTACATTTCGTAGGCCATTATTCAGTTTTCTACGTGTATCTTATTTTGATTATCGAGAAACTAATGTTTTTCCTACTCAAAACTGATCATACCAATATCTTCTTTATTTTTTCTGAGACGTGTTTCATCTCCTTTTCTTATTACTCCTGATCCATTCATTACTTCAACGTTTCCGTCACTTTTAGAGTCTGGTTAACGACTTCCATCTCTACTGATCTTTTTAGGTGTACACACATTACAACACTACAAATATGTGCACAGACTATGAACACCTGTTCAATTAACAGAACCTTAGCCACCAGTAAAGAACGGAAGTGCAAGAACGTTCATTCTGCCGGAAGTTACAAACAGAGAGCCACTGCGCAGTTGCAGATATAAGACCCAAACTAATTTCCGGTGTATATTGCTGCAGTTGCTACCTTGGCTGTTATTGCATTGACGACAGTTTTTGCGTTAGGTTTCGTTTGAAGTGTATCAGGGGAAATCGAGATGTTATTGAATACACACACACACACACACACACACACACACACACACACAATATATATATATATATATATATATATATATATATATATATATATATCAATCTTTTGTCGATGCAAAATTGATTAAAGACGACAGACAAGAAATATAATTTCAATGTTACAGCTAACATTTCTCGCTTAAATAGAGGGAAATGTCTATATGTAGCCAATGTGTACTATAGTTTGGAATTATATTTACGTTCTTTTTATCCTAAAGCTGATTTTAACAGTGCTGTGGTCTGGATGGTCTCGATTCTTGTTCTGATATGCCGTTAGCCTAGTCTCTTTACAAGACCTATTAAGAACCGTCCCAAGGACTCCAATTGACTTATGCCGATATATCAAATCAATTAGATGACAAGTTCTTTTCTTTTTATTAATAGATACTAGGTCTTTTTTCGGTCAGGATTGGGTGATTCTTAGTGATTTCTTTAAAAATATGCAAATTATTTTACTCTTACATCCTATCTTACTCCTCTCTTCTGTGTGTTCTGAAAGTTTTCTGTCCGGTACTTATATCGTATATATATATATATATATCTTATTATAATGGAGATTGTGTGTTTTTCTGTCTGTAACCGAAACTATATTCCTACTCAAGTCACAATTCTCTTAGTATTGACATCACATTCTCCATGATTTTATTTTTATATAAACCTCAATTATTAATAAATTGTCTTACATATTAATACTGTTAACTATGACTACATACTGACAACATGCAATTATATTTATATATACAACAAAATAGCGGTTTATGTGAACGGGAAGGCTAATTTGCATATTAATATTAAAAATCGAATTTAATAAATGTGCTTAGTATTATTGATTTCTAATTGTTTGTTTTATTTTAATGAATATAAGCAAAAATCTCTTCAATGAATCTCAAATGAAATCCATTAACAAGATAAAATAACTGTAATTTTATTCTTTACTTCCTCTTATAACTAAATACTTAAATTAGAAAAAATAACAATGAAAGACGAGAGTGATGGAAGAGTAAGTTTCAGTTGTTCCATTTTTATTATACTCCCTCTGTTTAAAATCTTTTATTATAACCCCCTCTGTTTCAAATCTTTTTATCTGTATTCTTATTTAGTTTCATTAACCTTTCTAATTTAATACAACGTTTTATTACATTAAAACTTAAATGCTTGCACCCGGAGGGTGCATATATTTGCTAGTATATATAAAGATGGCTAGAAAATTAGAAAGGATCCAACAAAACTCGTCCGACAAGAATCGTCAGTACAGTTTAACACAACATATATATATATATATATATATATATATATATATATATGTGTGTGTGTGTGTGTGTGTGTGTGTGTGTGTGTTGTGCTAAACTGTACTGACGATTCTTGTCGGACGAGTTTTTGTTCGATCCTTTCTAATTTTCTAACCATCTTTTTTGGTGTCTGGGTGGAACTGGTGTAGCAGTCCGCCAAAGGTGTCTCTATGGACTGCTACACCAGTTCCACCCAGACACCAAAAATATGGCAAGAAAATTAGAAAGGATCGAACAAAAACTCGTCCGACAGGAATCGTCAGCAATCAACATGTTTAAAAGAATAAATGCTGCCAAAATACACTTATATATATATATATATATATATATATATATATATATATATATATATATACGTGTGTGCGTATGTGTGCGCGCGCTCGCGAGTGTGTTGTGGTTTGGGATCGGATCCTTTCTTTTAATTTCATATGTGTCTGGTTACAGAGTTTGAATGTTTACTTTATAGTAATAAATTATATATGTGTTTGTTTTTTTCGAATTAGATTGAAATTTTAATATATAAATCAATAAATTGAAATATATATATATATATTATAAATGAATAAATGTTAATGTATATTATTCATAGTCTGATAATGAGAATAATATCAAATAAGAATAATATCTCATTTTTAAATTAAGCATATTTTATAAAATTATCAAAGTGTGTCTTATTCATGGATGATAATACATACATTAGTGTATTACATAGCTATGATTGTCGGTCCATTGCTTGTGAGTATGATTCTCACTGGACACGTCATGCCTCTGGCAGAGAGTCAAACCACGCTTACTGTAGTGAATTAAAACAGTTTTTTCATTCTTTTTAAATATGTGATTGCATTGGAGAATTTATTTTGCTTGCCCTACCCATGTTAATGTACTGAATGCCCTTCTCTGCCTTTCTTTTCGTTTTTATTAGCAAAGTTGTTCTCCTCTAACGCTCGACCGATAAGAGACGTGACCAAGTGGCTGAACCTTTCTTCTTCTAACTCTGCATCTCAAAGAGAACGCCAATCTCTGTGCATTCTTCCTATCCACTTGTTATTACAAACAGCTTTCTATTCATCGTTCCCACCTTTTTACTTTTTGTACATATGTAATCTTTGCTTGCCGTGTTCACCGCACATATTTACTGAATAACGGCAAGACGCCTACAGGACCATCATAACCTGAGCATCATCATCATCATCATCATCATCAGCATTGTGAACTAGATCGTTATCAGTTTTATACTATCTAATACTATTTTATAGTACTATAGTAATTTTTTTATACTATTTAATTGGATATGACACTAAACTGCATCCAGTCGTTAGACCCCAGTTTATGCAAATAAACATAATTATATATATTTACCAACCCCTCCGCACGACCAGGATGCGACACAAGGTCAATTTCTTAAGCGGAGTTTAACAGGTTTGAATTCAGAGTTTTCCTTTTCCTAGACTGGTTACCTAGCCATGGTTAAAGGGTCCAGTCTGCCCTGCTATTTATCCAGAGCTGGAGGAAGAATTGAATTCATACCTTTCCCAAGGGTATTAGCGCCATGTGAAATGCCAACAGCTTCGTCCAAGAATTGAACTCGCGTTGACGAGTCCATTTCCTACGACTCTAACCATTAGACCACGCGCCTCCAATAAACATAAAAATATGCATAAATATCTCCCTCCATGTTTACCAACTGCTCTGCATGAGTAGGATGTGACACAAAAGGAGTTTAACAGGTTTCTCCTTCATTGGTTGCCTATCCAAGATTAAAGAGCTCAGTCTGCCCTACTATCAATCCATACCTGGAGGGAGAATGGTTGGATTCCTATTTTGTGAAATGCAAACAAACTGGTTCATAAAGATCTATACACATATGCATATGTTTGGGTAATACATATATGAAAAATTTATACACATATGCACATACATTTTTCATGTATGTATTTACCCATTATTTGTATCAACGAAGTAATTCATGCGTAAAATTTCTTGAATTCTTATATACATTAGGAAATAACACAATGCTCGACGTATGGTAGTATTCGAAATTCAAGGTATTTTCGTTTGGAATACGCCGACTGCATCCCCAGCAGACAGTAATCCTCCACAGTAGGATTTTCAACTGCAACCGGTGGTAAGACTCTAGTTCTGGACATCTGCGACACCGGATTTATTATTTGTTTTGTATTACTCTTAGTTTAGATGAATGTATCCGTCATCAACGTTTGATATATTATCAGGAACCTAATAGGAATTTTTACCATACATTCGGTTTTAGACGTTTTTTTTAAAGTGATTTTAAACAATTTTAACCACAATGTCTTTCTGTTTATCCGTTGATCTGTGTCATTGTCTGTCTATCAACCCTCTCTCTCTCTCTCTCTCTCTCTCTCTCTATATATATAATATATATATATATATATATATATATATATATATAGGTTAGCGTAAGGAAAGGAAGTCAACTGCGCTGGGGTTATTAACAGTTTCTCGGGTTTCATTTGAAAATGCATCGGTGAAAAACTGTTATTAACCCAATGCCATTGATTTCATGCTTCGGCTACCCTAACTCAAATATAAATGGGCTATACATAATATTAAACAATGTTTACTCATGAATATAGTACATTATATTATCAATATATATATATATTTGAGAATAAAAAGGCCTTAAATACCATGGGTATCGTGATTAAGGACCATTTCCACTCGTGGGTATCTGGGGCCACAGAGCTTCGTCAGACCACGTTTACATTTTATTTAGATAGGCAAATGGCCAAACTTAGTTTACATTTATACATTTCACCCCGCCTCCAGGGGCGATATATGTGTATTTTTTCTTTCAAGCGTCTTTTTGATTGGTGGAATTGGACTAAAGAATTAACACTAGACATCAACAGACAGACAGAAACACCACCACAAAAGAATTAAAAAAATAAAATGTAACGTGGTCTGACGAAGCTCTGTAGGCCCCAGATACCCACGAGTGGAAATGGTCCATAATCACGATACCCATGGTATTTAAGGCCTTTTTATTCACAAATACATTTGCTCTGTTTTATAATAATTAAACATTGAGCTCTCAAACGGAACCTGGACTCTAAAACAAACTACTGTTAGAGATTAGAACCAGCCTAGAATCACCTTCTACCAAGAAACTTAGTACCCCAACAAAGTATATATATATATATATATATATATATATAGGGAGAGAGAGAGAGACAGAGAGAAAGAGACAGAGAAAGAGACAGACAGACAGACAGAGACAGAGGGCGAGGGTTTTAATGAATATAACACCTTTGTACAGAACGTATTTTAATGATATATAAATAATATCAAAATTTTAAACATATTATTCCCTTAAATGTTCAAACTGTTTATCTTCGATATTCATTCATCCCTAGTCGAGTGTTGACCTCATGCGCACTCTGGCATAAGGGTCTTTATCAAAATCAATTTCCTGGCACGCCTCCTGCATGAACTGAATCCCGGCATCAACAGAACGTGGATTGCGTGCAAAAACCCTTTTTTTTACACATCCTCAGAAAAAGAAGTCCATAGGGCGAATGTGTTTGCCTGCCAACGACTTCTCGACGTTCAATACATCTGTTGGGATTTTTTTGTTGCCAACTAGCACATGCACATTGAGTGCGCTGGCACCCCATCTTCTAAAAGTAGAAGTCTTGACGCTGATGTTGTCCGTGCACCTGTAATATGATCGTATCGGTCAGCAAATCCAGATACGCTTGTTGATTGACATCTGCAGAATGATAGGTTCAGCTGTACATTTGCAGAACAGGTCAGTGCACTCTGTCACCCCAGGCTGTTTAATCGTGACTTTAGATATTTCAGTCGCGTGGTACACACAATTTTGCCTTTTAATAACACCCGTTAACTTAAAGTGAGATTCATTTGACAACAAGATTTTGCACAGGCCGTTGTCAGACACTCTTTTCACATTCAGGTTGTCTTCTCAGAATTGTAATCGATGAATGTAGGAATCAGGGAACATAACTTTTCAGTTCTACAAAGTGCATCAAATTATTCAACGATCTACGTTCAATATCCAGGTAACACCCTGTTCTTTGATTTCTGGGGTCTTGGGATGCCTGGGCAACTTGTATTGAATTTTTGGGCGTAGACATGGCGCTGGTTGACCATTCTCTGATTGGTTGGTTGGATTTTACGAACATGTCAACCTTTGGGTTTTTTATATAGATTAGCTCAGTTAGAGCGTTCGGCTAGAAACCACAAGGTTCCTAGCGTTAAAGTTGATTCAATCTCCTTGTCTAGCGCTATTGAAAAGGGGATTCATGGCTGATACGACATTCGACTTTACTTTTATATAGAAGACATTTTTGTTTTATTCATTCTTGTTGGGTATTCAATTTTTAAGCTCATTTTTAAGCATATATTTAATCTCCTATTTTTATCTCTTTAACCCATGGAGGGGAACTTAACTGGTACTACCACTCCGAATCAGAGTGGACCCGGAAGTTATAGTAATAAAGAAGTACTCCACACACCCCAGAGCTACAGAATTGGAACCTCACCACTGGATATAGTTTCAGGTTATACACATAACACTTAGACCCTCAGTCGCCACCGTCTAACACATATATGATAAAAAGGTTTGGGAGTTTGCCATAAGAGCACTAGAATCCGGAAAATCATAAAGGCTTGACGTGACCAACCGATCGCCCGTCTCGCCCAAGTACGTTGAAAAGTGATCTGTTGCATGCCATATACTACTCAACCACCAGGCTATATATATAATATATATATATATATATATATATATATATATAATATATATATATATAGAGAGAGAGAGAGAGAGAGAGAGAGAGAAACTTAAAATCATTTCTCATTTTCAGGGACAGCTTTTGTCACGTTACACTGGAATAATAACTAAATTTACAATAGCCTTTGTAAATGAGCGAATAATTATAAAGGTGGAACGAGTGGTGTTCTTAGGTCGGACACGGGAAACATAAAACAACCATAAATAATGACCAAAGGGATACATGGTGGACAACATCTAAAGGTAAAAGGCGTACTCTACGTCCTCTATGATGAAATCAAAATTCAAAGAGTGCCGCTGAAAATGGAGAAACATTAAGGAACCAAAGACGTGTGCATGGCATAACGAGTATTGTCCCAGGGAATGGACTCTGTGATTTGTGTTCAAATCCTGGACGATGCTGTTTGAGTTTAACTTTACACTAATGCCCATAGCAAAAACATGAATCTATATGTTAGCCTCCTACACAGCTATGGCTAAAATAGAAGAAGTAACTGGGCTATTAAATCTTAGTTACAAAACCGGTCTAAATATGACTATTAACAAGTTTTATTGTGTTATAAAATTGATCTTGATTGCATCCTGTTTGCGACGAAGGATTTGGGTAAATACAAATATTAGGGAGGAAACGTACACCAAAATATCAGAGAAATGTACAAGTCAGATTAGCAGCGAATTCAGCCTGCTGTAGCTTCTTACAATTCAGAAAGGGTGGAGTATGCATTACGGAAAACTATGAAACGATCTAAGTACACTTCTGTTTAAAAAAATGAATATGTTTTTGCTTTTTATATTACAGCTGAAGAAGGGCGGAGTTGTGGTGTGAACAACACAAAACTATCATGCGTCTAGAACCACATCATCTTTTTTTCATTAATTTCTGCCTCATCTTCCGCCTCTTTTGTAATCTTCTACCATTCCCTTGCGTTTCCTGCTTAGTCACTTCTGAACCTTATCTCACCATTTCTATGGCGGATGGTTTCAAGATTGTACGTGCCATTCTTCTTCTGCCTGCTGTTGAGAGAAAAGACAGTCTTGCTTGAACACACACAGATGAGAGAAATGAGGGGAACAAACGGAGCGCGTTCTGCTTATCTCTAACCCCATTTCTAATTCTCTGTATGGCGGCTGCATCTTCTGACAAGCACCGGGCTGTTTCCTTATACATAGGAACGTAATGAACATGACCAACACATATACAGTTGAGTCAGCATAAAAGTACACAACTGAATATAGATGCATGTAGGTAGATATAAAAAGAAATCCATTCCGTCGGCGAGGCTTAGAATATGCTGACTGTAGAAGGATAAGACCCAAACCAAAAATAGGGATGTCTTGGATAGTTCATTAAACTGAATCTGATGGTGAGACTTTAGTTCTGAATATTCTGGGGATTGTGGGATGCCTCTGAGTACCAGTCGCTATTAAAAGCAGCCTGTATGCTGTGTTTCAGAATAAGTATGGTGTATTAACAATAAATTTATGACTAGCATTACTAGGGAAGATTTCACAGACTTTTGGATATCATACGATTTCTAGTGAGATAAATTAATAATTTAATCATGTTGAAAGAGGTGTAGGTCATAAGGAGACTGAGATGAGACAGCAGCAAGCAACAAACAATGAGACAGCGAATGCAATAAACTATTACAAAAGAGAAAGTCAAAATGCACAATTGGGTGCAAAAGCTGATCGACTGGAAATTGTGCAAGAGATTAAGATTAGATTATAGTAACAAATCATTTATAAGCAAAGCAGAATTCGTCCTAGAAAATAAGGCTCATTATATTCTGTGGAAGTTGGAAATACAAACGGATCACCCACTTAGTGCCAAAAGGTCAGACATAGTGTTAATTAACAAGAAACAAAGAACTTGTCATCTGGTAGATTTTGCTTTTCCAGTGGTCCACATTGTGAAAATACAAGAAAGCAAAATTATGTCAAAATACTTTACATTGCCAAAGAACTAAGAATAACTGTGGAATATGGGGTGAGGATGACAGTAATTGGTACCCATAAAAAATAACATTTGGACAAAACAATAGTTATTCAAGTGAAAAACTAAGGATATTGCACATTACATTGTTAAATTGTATCGAATTACTTTCCATGGTTTACTATCTACTAAACTTTGATACTGGTTGAGTTTTTCTTCGTCTTCGTCGCCTCGGGTCGTCTTGGGTGTTAAACCACTCCGCTTTCATCTTTGTTGTTTATTATGAGATCAGAAACACATGTTTTTTAAACATTTTTATTTCCCGAGAGCCACTATAAAATGGGCGTTTAAGGATCTAGCACAGAACTTATTATGCATTCGAACCCAAAGTACTTTATCGCCGATGTCTTAACTTAGTCCGTCACGTGATTCATGCAACGAATTAACGAACACCGTCACAGGTCAAACTGGGGTGGAAGGTTTTCTGTCAAACGTATCTGAACTTATTTCTGCTGTGATTTTCCATGAGTATTTTAAATTCTACCCTACATTATAAAAATGATTGGGTATGCCTATTCATTATGTAACAGCATAACCTGGACATGGCTTAGAAGGGGACGGTCTTAAATAAGAGAAATTAATAGAAACAAAAGAAATAATGAATAGCAAGTGTAGATAAAGTAGTAACAGATAAAATAGTCAAACGCACAATAAGAGAATGCAGCAAACTGTTACGAAATAAATACAAGATTAGGTATGGTGAGATGGGGAAGTGATCTACTGTGAATTGTCCAAGAAACTAAGATTATCGGCTAGGATACTTAGACGAGTCCTGGAGATCTGAGAAAACAAAAGAATTGGTGTGAAAGATAATAATAATAATAATAATAATAATAATAATAATAATAATAAGAAGAAGAAGAAGAAGAAGAAGAAGAAGAAGAAGAAGAAGAAGAAGAAGAAGAAGAAAGAACTTGTCAACTGGTGGATTTTGCAGTTCCAGCAGATCACAGGGTAAAGCTAAAGGAAAATGAAAAAATGGACAAATATCTGGACTTTACCAGAGAACTGAAAAAGTTATGGAATATGAAAGTGAAAGTGATACCAATTATAGTTGGTGCACTTGGAACGGTCCCAAAAGGATTGGAAAAGGGTTTGGAAAGTTTGGAAATCAGAGGATGAATTGCAGCAGTGCAGTGTTCTGAATGAACACTGCACTGCTGCAATCTGCCAGAATACTCAGCAGAGTCCTGGAGACCTGAGGAGACTTGCTGTCACTCAGACTCCAGTGAAAGACCATCAGCTAACACTAATGTGAAAACTCAAAAGGAGTAAATAATAATAATAATAATAATAATAATAATAATATAATAATAATAATAATGTGCGTGTGC
>CM042148.1:4868629-4926129 GCA_023376005.1 Doryteuthis pealeii
TATATATAATTATAATATATATATATATTATATATATATATATAGAGAGGAGAGAGAGAGAGAGAGAGAGAGAGAGGGAGAGAGATAGTAATAGCATGATATTTACAGATCTTTGCCGTCCCTACAACCCTAGGAACCCACCACCAGAACCTTTCCTCTCATGAGACCTCAAATCGCTCATCAAACCCGCTGCAGGTCCACAAAGATAGAAAGATAGATATTAATAGACTATTAAATGTATCATTCTTTCTATTAATAGATAGGTATGATCATAATGTAGTTGATAGATAGATAGATAGACAGAAAGATAGATATATATTTGAATGTGTAATTCTATGTAAAGTCAGTTGTATTCATTAAAAGAATGTGCGTTTGTTGGTGTGTTTTAACGCATCCTCTTCTCTTTGCTCATCCATCTTCTTCCACCCGTTCTTGTGCCTATCTTCTCAGACAGCTCGACTCTGTCTCTAGGATCCTAAGATGTTTTGTAGATAATTATCCTGCATTCAACCCGTTGTGGAAAGGTTAAAGGTACTTGGCAAAATAATCAATTTATACACAAATCCTGAGTTTCGAGTTGAACGCCAGTATCTGTGCTTGTTTACTGAAGGTCGGTTTTTCACAATGGCCGGTTATTTTCGTTTTTTTTCTTCTTTTAGATGCAAACAAGTTAGCCACAAGATATTTTCAAGGAGCACTCAATCTAAAATTAACTAATTTTTGGCTTTTTACTAGATTTGAATTAATTCCCACATTCCCCCCCCCCCAAAAAAACAACAACACACAACAAACACAACACACACACACACACACACCACACACACACACCACACACACACACATTGCTCTCGTTCAAGCTCTAGGTTAGTTTTCTTATATCGGGATCCAAGTGGTAGAAAATGTGCACCATATTTTACAAGAGATTTCTACTATATTCATGATCGTCTTCGAGGGGATTATTTGTTGTAGTTGTTTCTTGTAGCGCAGTTTATTCAACATGGTCTTTATTGTAAATGTTGGTGCTATGATTAGCGTGTTAGTTATTATCTTTAATATATTCATGTCAGTATTAAATGCGATTTTAACTATATGAGCTTTTTATTTTTCATACTAATTGCTTCTAAGATATGTAGGCGTTTTATTGTTATTTTTATAGAGGACTTTAGTATTATTGATGAGGATTTTCCGTATATCGGCTGATTGTTACGTTTACAGTAGATGTTGTTTTATGGCGGTGGTATCTGAAAGTGGTATGTAAGGTGACGGGAGATAGTGGATGCAGAGTGTCCAATGTAGGTGTTAATTTCTCTATTGTTATATTATAAACTTCCGGGAGAGGTGTTAAACTTAAAGTAGTAGACGACAAGTTTTATTTGTTTTGAACGTAAGCAAAATGTTAAGAAGAAGTGCTCGTGGATTTAAACCAGACATGTTTTAAATATTAATTTGCAATCGATATATATATATATATAATATATATATATATATATATATATATAATATATATATATATAAAAAAGTAGTAAAGTCGTCAGGACGCCTAATGTCGGTATCAGCCTGACAGCGAGGGAGTTTATCCCTTTTTACTAGTGCTAGACCAATAAGATTATGTTTAGCGTCTGAGGTGGAGTACCATACCTACCACCAGCTCCTTACTTTACCCGTGCTACTCATACGCTGAGTTGGCGAGGGCCGCTATCGAACTAGGAACCTTGTGGCTTCTAGCCGAACGCTCTACCGACTGAGCTAACCCAGCCCATTTAACCCGCTAACCCAACGATATATATATATATATATATATATATATATATATATATATATATATATATATATATATATATATATATTATATATGTTGTGTGTGTGTGTGTGTGTGTGTGTGTGTGTGTGTGTGTGTGTGTGTGTGTGTGGTGTTGGGGTGTGTGAATTTGCCCGACCCCTTCACCATGGACGGCATGTAACAAAAAGTATTTTCCGGAGTAAAGATGGTTTGGATTCATTCTTTCACGCACACATACACATACATTTTTACTCTGAAAAAAAAAAAAAAACAAAAAAACAACCGAAGCATATTTCAGTAGTAATTTGTTATTTAATAAGATTTGTTTAGATATGATTTAAAACAAGTATCAGGATTTTTACTGTTGATAAAGTGCTCACCTACCTAAGCACTGAACAGGCTCATTAGTACTTAAGACCGATCATCTAGCGAGAACAAAATCTTTCAGGGTTATTTGACAATTGGTTTATAAGTAGGAATAATGATTTACAGCCTAGTTGATAGCTACCTTTTTAAGGGAAATTTCTTTTGATCCTCGGCGAGTTAAAGGATTTTATTAAATTACTTTCTATAATTAAGGATAGCTAATCAACATTAAAGAAGACAGGACAAAACCATCCACAGGAAAATTCTAGATTGAAATTTGTTTATCACAATTGGATAAATAAGACCTTGTTTTAAGGGATATGGTTTTGGCCGTCAGGCTTATCATGCCAGAGAGTAGGGTTTTGACCGTCGAATGTAGTCAGGATAGATAGACACTTTTTGGGCCGTCAGATGTCAGTCAGGAAACAAATAAATTCGGCACGAATATTATAATTAAGGGATATTTAAGACAACCTCTTTCACTGAATCTATGTGTCTGTCTGTCTATCTGTCTGTCTGTCTGTCTCTCTCCCTCTCTCTCTCTCACTCTCTCTCATCTTCTGAATCTGCAAACAAAATAAAACAGAGAAGTAAAATTTTCAGCGTTTGTGTTAGCTAAATAGCGTGTTTAAAAGCATCCCGGTTACAGACCGAAGCCGGTTTGCTTTCCTGGAAAAAAAACTAAGGCCCTGGTCGAGCTGAAAACACTCAGCATACACTCTCCGTAAACAGAGAGACTTTTGGCATAGCAGCCTGCAACTCAAAACGCAGCCATGAATAGCAAACGAAATAAAAAGAAACTACCTTCTTCATCCCGCGATCGCTATATCGGTGCAATATAATTTTTATAGATGATATACCCTATCTACATAATGGAATGATCCTACTACTAATAGAAGTAGCAAAGACAATTGTAGCTTGGGGTAAGCGACGCGATTCAGTTCTAGACTGTATTGTCGAACGTAACTTCACCTTCCTTCTGTAAATTCTACTTTCTCTGTTCAATACACTTTTGTCAACTTTCACCAGTTTTTTGTCTTTATTTGTGACACTTAACAACCCCACAACAACTGGCGACGAACGATTCGAAAAAACACACGCAGGTCTATCGTTTTCACAACAACACCAGCGAAGCAGGATTCCAAAGACTTCACTCTCAGCTATCGTTTTTCAATGATACAAAAACTTGGATGAGATAATTTAGGATCTCCCAAAAGACTCAAAAAAAACTTCGTGAAGTAATCGAGCCTAAAAAAGAAAAAAAAGTGAACCAAGCTACACTAAAATTCGAAACTGCGACAGTCGGATTACGAGAAAATCGTACCTGCTCTTCAAAAGAGAAATTCTGTTTTACAAGAACTCGTCAGTCCAATAGCAAAAAGCCGTTTTGTTCAATGATCTATTTAGCAGAGAAAATAACACTTGCTGAAAAAAAGTTGAATTCAAAGTTTTTTTCTGGATTTGTAAAAGAGAAAGTTTTTTTTATTCTTTTTGGTTCGTTCCTACATACTATTCGATATGGAGGATTTTAAGGCACAAATGTTAGAAATGATTAAATTGCAACAGCAACAACATTTAGAGCTAAAAAAAATCGTTTCAAGAAAGACAATTACAAGCTGAACAAAAATTAATTGAAATACAACAATTTCAATTAGAACAGCAGACATTACTTGTTAAAGCAATAGCTGATAGGGGCCAAAACGCAGACAACGAGAACGTGTTTACACAGAATGCTATCTGGACAGCGATAGAAACTTTCACCTACGCACCAGATGAAGATATACGTTTTGAATCTTATTATAGACGATAAGAGGACTTATATGCGACCGACTGTGCTACATGGACGGACTCTAAAAAGTTCCGCCTTCTATTACGCAAACTGGGGACTACAGAATACACCAGATTTGTGGATTATATTTTGCCCTGAAAGACCAGCGAATTAACGTTTTGAGAAGCCGTCAAACTCCTACAGAATTGTTTAGCCCTAAAACTTTCTTATTCCATAAACGTTGGAAGTACATGAACTTAATTCGAAAGGAAAATGAGGATTACACTACGTTCGCGTCTACAGTAAATAATCACTGCAACGATTTTAAGCTTGCTGAACAATTTTAAATGTCTAATTTATTGCCAGGGAATAGTATCAGCGAAAGAAGCTGAAATTAGACGAATGGTGTTAAACAAGCTGGAAAACGAGCCCATCTTGACCCTGCAACTCCTGGTGGAAGACTCTCAAAAGTTCTTTAGTATGAAACAAGATTTTAATATCGAGCAGTCTGCTGTACGACACATTAGTAAAATATGTTACAATAGAAATCAATACAGTCCTCCCCAAAAACAAGTCAAACCGGAAAAAACAAGTCAGTCCTTCTATACCTAAGAAGAGACACGACGATTTGCCCACTAATCCTTGCTCTGGATGTGGATCCCTTTACTGGTACAGCGACTGTATTTACTAGAACAAGAAATGCCTAAATTGTGACCGTGTTGGGCACAAGGCCTCTCACTGCAGGAAAAAGAAATCCGGAAGAAGCAGCATTAAAACGACGAAGTCGGACGAGCAAGATGGCCGTAACATAAGGAAATATGTGATGGTGCAAATCTTAGACAGAAACTTCAAACTTCAATTAGATTCTGGGTCGGACTTAACTATTATCAACTCATACACTTGGAAAAAGCTTAGTAAATCAACGATATTAAGGACGAACAAATTAGTCAGATCTGTCACGAGGGATAAAATCAAATTCGAAGGTGAAATTATCACCAACGTAACTTTAAACGGGCAAACCCAAAAATTAAAAATGTTTGTTCTAAAAAACACAAACAATTTATTCGGTACGGACGCTACGCAAACATTTGAGTTGTGGAATTCGTCCATTAGCACTTTTTGCCTGAAAATAAAAAAAATTCAACAGCCGAGTCAGAAAAATTAATAGAAGAACCGAAAAAAACTTTTTCTGACCTTTTTGCTTTGGGTTTTGGTCGTTGCAAAAAAAAAAATGACTACAAAACTCGCATTACAGGATAATATTCAGCCGGTATTTAAGAAAAAGAGAAATATGCCATTTGCCTAGTTGGAACAGATCAACAAAGAGCTGGATAGACTGGAGAAGACCAGCATTCTTTCAAAAATTTAATATAACACTTGGGCCGTACGGACTGTCTTCGTAAAAAAGAAATCTAAAGAAATCCAAGTTTGCGCCGATTACTCCACGGGTCTCATTCTACTTTCTCTGTTCAATACACTTGTGTCAACTTTCACCAGTTTTTTGTCTTATTTGTAACCCTTAACAACCCCACAACAATAATAAATGTGGTTTTATTGCCGTGGCTTTTATATACGATGGTTTAGTACCGTTCGGATGGTACATATGTCCTTTTTGTGTATTGTCGATGTTACATGGCACTTTCAAATCACTCTTATTGGAAAAATGGAAAGATTTTCTATCAAAGTTATTTCTATCAATTTTAGAGTGACTCCAATATGCTGCAGTGTTAGTTATTTCACAAAATACGACTTTCATATTCCAAATAGCAGCAACGAAAATTACCAACTCCAGATTCCAGGTAAATGATAAAGAAAATAAAGAAAGAAATCGGGAAATACATTTGATACTAAAATTACAGACTGAGTGTGCTACAAAAGGATGGGATCAAAAGAACTTTTACCAACTCACAGACACTGGAACTAAAAAGATGAAGAAAATAATCCTGTGCGAGGGTAACAGAACAAAAAAAAAGCGACGGATCAATAAAAATAAAGTAGAAAGTCATCAGTTGATCAACAGAGACCCAATTAGTTAAGTGCAGAATAAATACAGAAAGGTAAGTGGAAAAAAATGTTAAAACGATGCTAGGAAAATATTGACTTGTTACAGAGAGTGTAAAAAAGAAATGAACAACCTGGTATGTTAACTGATTAGTCGAAACAGAAGGAAGAAAAAAACATTAAAAAGACAAAAATGTATCACAGATAGGTATCATAAAATGAATGTCGTAGATACGTCCATCTTAGTCGGGATCAAGGATACGATTGTGGAGTACTCAGTGAGTATAGAATAGTTACATAAAGAAATACTAAAATATATTAGGTTATTATTACCTTACTGATGCTTAAGCGACTAAGAGAGATAGACTCCAGATATACGGATCGATAGACAGACATAATCATAAGAGAGAAATAGAGAGAACGAGAAAGGAACAAATGGGCGGATAATAATAAAATCAAGAAACAAAGAGAGGTTAGTTGATTGGTTCTTCAGCCCTTGTTGGTTTATCTAATGCCGAAGTCAGTTTGATTATTTGGGCAAGAAATTATGGGGTTTCAAATAGCAAATGATAATAATCGTTCGTAAACAATTAACGCTTTAAAATCGTTTTACACAATTGTACAATCAGTTTAAGTTAGTAGAGCGTCCGCCTGGGAACTACAATATTCCGGGTTCGATACTTGCCCTCACCAACTCAGCGCCTGGGTATTATAACTAGGATCTGTGCGGTAAAGTGGGGAACTGATGGTATGTGTGTCATTCCACCTCATATGCAAAACAATCTACCTTGATCTAGTGAAAAGGAGATAGACACCCTTACTGTCCAGCTGATATTGACAATAGGCCACTCTACCTAATTTACTTACTTATATGGTTTCATGTACCTATACCTATTTGTTTTGCAATATCATGTTACATGGTAGTTTGCGATCCCATCACTGAAGAGTTCAAGCCATGTAGTAGGTAGTAACAGGGTAGTTGGTGCACTGGCACATTGTGCATTGAGTCACTCTTTGTTTGATTTGAAAACCGCATTGATGAACGTGCAATGTCGTCTAATTCGGAACTTATGCCTTCTAAGTTCGAACTGGAGTATAATGTCGCTGAAGCAACAGAAACATTTGTTGCGTGAAAGGTGACGATGCAGTTGATCACAATACAATAACCAATTGGTTCGTAAAGGTTAACTTGTACTGCAATAATCTCAACGATCAGGCAAGTTCATATAGACCTAAAACCATAGATTCATAGACCATTCGCCAAACCATCGAGTCAAATTCATTTAGTAGCAATTGGAGATTAACAGGCGAGCTTGGCATCGCACAGTTCAGTGTGGATCGTCACCTTCCCAAACTCACAAAAGCATCCGTAGCTGCCACAATGTACCTATTGTTGCCAAGATATTGCAAAACCTTTCAAGTATTCCCATCTAGTATTAATAATTTACACACAGTTATATAGTTTCAGGTATTCCACTCTAATGCTAATAGTTTGTAAACTGTTATATGCTTTTAATCTAGGAAGCGCGTGGTGTAATGGTTAGAGTCATAGGAAATGGACTCGTCGCCCCGAGTTCAAATCCTAGACGTAGTAATTGCATTTCACTTAGCACTAATACCCTTGGGAAAGGTATGAATTCTACTCCCCCCCAGCTATGGGTAAAATAGTAGGGCAGATTGGGCTCTTTAACCTTGGTTAGGCAACCGGTCTAGGAGAAGGAAAACTCTGAATTCAAACCTGTTAAACACCGCTTAAGAAATTGACCTTGTGTCACATCCTGCTCGCGCGGAGGGGTTGGTAAATATATATATACTTTTAATCTAAGAGATTTTCAGTCAGAACTCTTATACACATAGATGAAAACCGAAAGGTATTACTACTCAGTATTAACATGGACATAGAATAATGGCAACGGGGAAGTGACTCATACTTCTCAGATGGCAAAACTGATGTCACACAACGCGAGGCAGCTTAGTTTCAAAACCGGAATTCAAGAAAGAAGAAATACTAAAAAAGTCAGCCTTTTTAGTTACTGTTCATTAACGAGTACCCACAATACGTAAATATACTACTTAGAAGGTACATCGAAAGAATAATGGCACTAATTGAGTAAAAGATATTATTATCAAATTACTTACACGTCAACTCTAGGTTGCCTCCCCTCTGTTATCTTCTAACGGGATTGATTCTTTTGACTCTCACTGTGTGTTGTTTCGACAGCCCATCTCGTTTCGTTTGTTGAGAGCTCTCTTCGTTGACTGCACTCGCCGTGTAGAACAAACAATGGGGAATCTTTTGTCGGGAAGAATAAACTGGAAGATGTCTTCGTGCACACTTCTTTATTTACTTAGTTAAGACTTCTTTTCTTGAGATAACATTTGAGAAGCTGGTGCCATTTAATGTACACGGCTGGAACAACATGTGTGCACCATAATTAAAATCAACTAATTATATTCAAAACTATTTTTCTAACTTCTATAA
The DNA here is from genome assembly GCA_023376005.1 of Doryteuthis pealeii. Lineage (NCBI taxonomy): Eukaryota > Metazoa > Mollusca > Cephalopoda > Myopsida > Loliginidae > Doryteuthis > Doryteuthis pealeii. Next base: position 4,877,027 of record CM042148.1, read on the forward strand.
CTGTTTAATCACAAGACTGAAACTATCCAATGTTTGCTAAGTTATCAAACTAACCTTGGTGTCAATTCCGGTTAGTTTAATTTATTTGCTTAAATGTCTGCGAACATCTCACTCAGTTTCTACACTACTCTCAAAATACTAGAGACATTTAATCGATTATTTAACCTTTATCTATTTTAAAATAGTTCCCTTTAAAACTGTCTAAGATTCTGTCTCAATTCCTATAATTAGTTTTGAGCAAGTTTAACTTGTCACGATCACTTTTATGTCATTTATCCTTTCCTTGATTTTAATCATGGAGCTGAGTTTTGATTTCTAGGAACTATTCATTGTCGCAAGGACTCTGGTCAAGGAATTGAAATATTCTTTCAGACCAAAATCTTATCCAAATAGATTGTGTTTAGAAAGTAACAGAACTGATTTTTCTTAGAATTAAACATAAATGTATCCCCCAACCCACCAGCGAGTAAGGGGACACTAGGTCAATTGTTTAAGCCAAGTATAGCTGGTTATAATTCAGTGTTTAACTTCAAGACCGGCTGCTATACAAAAGATCTCAAGTTTTTCTTATTAATTATACGTATTTACATGGATGTGGAATATATGGTTTCATGCCTTTCCCAAAGGAAATTAGCGCAACGAAAAACCACAACTAAGATTTAAACTGGAGCCACGGATTGGTTACAATTTTCCCTACTATTGATTACAAAAATTAAGCAATCACAAATTTTGAAGTAACTGTTTGATAGCAATCATATTTTGGGACATAGGGTAAATTTTTTTTTATCTTTCCCAAGAGTATTAGTGAAACACAATATGACTCTGTCAAGAATTGTACTGGGCTTGCTTGCTTAGTCGATTTCCCTACGATATAAACATTGCACTAAATGTGCTTATAATTATTTTCTTTTATAAGTTGAAGCACTTTAAATAAATATACACATTAATTCAATAAAAAAAATCATCCGTGTGGAAAAGTATTGAGGTTCTCTGTTTTTCTTTTTTTTTCCACGTTTGCAGTTCTTATTGAAAATGATCTGTTCAACATTAATTTATCATCAGTCATTCTCACTGTCAAACGTCAATCAGATCTGAGGATTCTTCTTCACTTTTTGTTTTCAATTTTCTTATAATTTATAAAGTGACGAGTCAGCCACAACTTCGTTTATCTTCCACAATTTCTCGGACATTAAAAATCATTTTAAATGATTGATTGATTGGTATTAACATCATGTTAACTTGTCTGGGATTATTATATTTTGCAAATGGGTTAAGAAATGGTGTAAATGTTATGGTGTACATTTATATCGTGTACATTTTTATTTCTAGGAGATGTTTGTTGTATAATGGTCATCGTCGTAGGAAATGCACACAATAAGCCGAGTTCAAATCCTGGAAGAAGCTGTTTTACTATCACAGAGTGCTAATAATACCTTTAAAAATAAAAATCCAAATATTTTGCCCTCTAGCTATGGGTAAATAGTAGGGAAGTCTTGACTCTTTAACCTTAATATGGCAACCAGTTTAGATGGGAAACTTTCAATTCAAATCTGTTAAACTACTATAAAAAGCTGACCTTCTATCACATCCCATTCGTGCACAAGGGTTGGGTAAATACATACATTTATATTTCTATATTTTCTGTTGTTGCAGCTTCAAGATTTATATGATATCAAGTATTCGTACATAATACTAATCTCTTATACACCATTGTATGGTCTCAAGTATATTTGTATTCAATAAGCATCGTTTGCTTGAAAACATTTATTAGGATTCAAGTAACTAATGATAATGATAATCCTAAATTTTGAACCAATGTTTTACCTATAGATCAAACCCTAACAGTTACTACCACTCTGAGTCAGAATAAACCGAGGATTAAAACAATTTAGGAATATTTCACACTCACCAGATCGTCTTAGATGGAGTCTCACCAACAGATGCAGATTTCTGTCATATGCAGGATGCCCTTTTGGGATAATTGGTCTTACTCCTTTTCAGATGATGTTGTCAGCGCATTATAAGTCACACAAACAGGGCGAAGTAATTTTAAAGAATAAGAATTGTCTCGATCTTTTTGAAGTGTCAGTAACATTCAAAGAATGTTTGGTCATTTAAACACCTGTCTTTGTTGTTCATATGGCATTTTGATCATCGTCCGTTTTCAGTTACAATATGAACTTTTGTAATGGTTTTATTCTTCTGGATGTAAAGAAAAACTATCAAACAGGTTGAGAACTCTCATTATTATTATTATTATTATTATTATTATTATTATTATTATTAGCAAATATTTTTGCGGGTGTAAATATATTTTTTAAAAATAAAAGAAAAAGGAAACTTTGAAAAGAGGGGGGTATAAGTAAAAAATAGAACATCTTTGAAACTTAATCTTCCATCACACCTGTCTTTCATTGCTAATTTCTTAATTTAACTAGTTAAAATAGGATGTAATGAATGAAATTACAGTTATTTTTTCTTCTTAATGGATTTCTTCTAAGATGTATCCCCGAGAATTTAGCTCATATTCATTAAGATAAAAACAAACAATTAGAAATCAATAATACTAAGGAAATATTTATCAAAATCAGATTCTTAATATCAATATGCAAATTAGCCTTCCCGTTCACACTGTTAACCGCTATTTTGTTGTATATATATGAATACAATTGCATGGTATGAGTATGGAGATAGGCCAACAGTATTAATAATGTAAAATAATTTTATTAATAATTGAGGTTTAAATAGAAATAAAATCATGGAGAATGTGATGTATATAACAAATAGAATTTTGACGTAAGGAGTGATATAGTTTCGGTTACAGTTTAAAAAACACACACTCTTCTTATTCTTATTATTATTATTATTATTATTATTATTATTATTATTATTCCACTCCTTGTGACTTTTTCACTAGAAGTTGAGTGACAGCAAGTATCATTATTGCAGCACAAAACAATACCATAAGAACAAATTATATCAAAGCAAACAAAATTAAGACAAAAATGTAGGATGTGTCGAGACGTAGACGAGACGATAAACTATGTTATAAACGAATGAAGCAATCTAGGCACGATTGGTTTAGAAAGTGATACTGGGAACAGTGCAAAAAACTAAATTTTTACCATACAACAAAATGATAGATGCACAAACCAGAATATGTTCTTGAGAATGAAACACATAAAATTCTCTGGGATTTCATGGTAAAGATTATCACCGCATGCCAGTAAGAAGACTAGATCTAGTATTAATTAAAAAATAAAGAGAATTTGTCAACTGGTAGATTTTGCATTACCAGCAGATCACAGAGTGAAGGTGGAGGAAAACTAAAAAGATAGACAAATACCTGGACCTTATGAGAGAATTGAAAAAAAAAACTGTGGAATATGGGTGAAAGTGATAAAAATTGAACGGTCATCAAAAGTTTAGAAAACAAACTAGAGGAATTTGAAATCAAAGAAAGAATTGAGACCGTCCAAACAACAACATACTACGTACTTCTATCTTTTTACCTCTGGTCACTGGTCGTACTGGGCTCCCACCGAAACCTAACTTTTGACTGATGTGGAATAACAAGCAGAGACCACCATTATGCGTCCAGCACCCAAGGGTTCTCTCGACAATCAATTTTTCTAACATTTTAGCTTAACCACGGATTAGCCCGACCACGTGAACCTCCTAAGCCAAGCACCGAGGACAGCTCCGATCATCTAGGGGTGAAAGCTTGTTTGTCAAACGTCTCTGGATCAGTCTTTGGTTTTCCATGACACAATCTAATTAAAATTCTATGCTGCATTACATAATGATAGTCTATACCTATTCATTTTGTAACAAATAATGAGGGCAATTGTATGCAATTAAACAGAGACTTCTGTTGGATACTGTTTTTATTTGCAACACGAAGACAGAGAACAAAACAAGAATCTGCTGTTTTTACAAACACGTATATTACATTTTCATAAATGTTGGATAATATGGCGATGGAAATGCTATGAGAGTAAGAAAATCAGCAAGGTTTATTTCTAAATCTGTAAATAAATAATAAATAAATGTTAATACTTAAACACCTCGTGTTTTTCTATCTAAACTTTTACGACATTTATTTGAACTTTTTTACGACATTTATTTGAACTTTTTCGGTATTTATTTGAATTATTTTACGACCTTTCTTTTTCATACTCTGAAGATGTTTGATCTTCTATAAAGAAAGTGTGTAAACATTTTCTGGTGACAACCTTTGTGAATATCGTACATAGAAGGCGAGACGAAAGGAAAACGATCGATATTTGGAAACACAGAAAGGTGTCAGAGGACTGTCTGTTGAAAACTGTTTACGAGACTATATTATGGAAGACCAAAAGTGTAATTATTAATGTTGTCCGTCAGCGTTGAAAGGAAAGGCAAGAGGATGAGGAGGATCATAAGAAGGTGAAGATGACTAGGTAGAAAACTGATCGAATTTGATGAACGTAAGAGATTACAGGAGAACGATCACTTATTTACGACAACGGTGTCATTGTTCTTCTGTGTGATAATTAAAGCTCTCATCAACAATGGATACGACAGCATACGCTGTTTTTATGTCCTGCAAAAAGGATATCCTGGGTATGAACGTAAACTGCATCTAATGGTGAGGCTACAGCTCTGAATCTCTTGGAGTGTAGAATACCCCTTCATCATTACTCCCAGATACACCCTGACAGGAATGGTAGTAACTGTTAGGATCCTACCTGTTTATAAATTATTCGTTCATTTGCTGCTTATTTTGTTAAATGGCATATTAACGGTGTGGGCTACTCAATGTCAAATCCTGTATATATTTTGTATATATGATTAATAGGCGAATAGTATGTTGATAAATATTTTTGATTGGTTTAGTTTTATAAACTGGTAGAAACAATTTTCATTAACTCAATATATGTCAATATATTGCTAGAAATTATTTTATGCTAGCTTATTAATAAATTGGTAGATATAATTTACATTAACTTCATGTGTATTAATGAATACTGGTGGTTACCCTCATCTACCAGCTATAAAGGTTTGGGAGGTTTCCATAGGAAAAAATATACAATACATTTGGGACAATTGTGTGGGCGCTAGAGCTTGAAATGACCAGCCGATTAATCGGATGGGGCTATCCTCGACCGACTAGCCCAAGTAAGGCTCGAAGTGTAGTATCCCATGTCACGGGACCATTTAGTACCTGGTCGCAGACTGTTCAACCACCACAATCCTGTCCTCAGTCATTACGCAGGTGGTCCCATTGGGAGGATCTTATCCCTCTGCAGAGGTGCAGTCGGCGTATTCTACGGCCCTATTTCGTCTTGGATTAGATCGGATGTTAAAAATGCTCTTAAGAAACAATTACACAGAAAATCTAAATATGGACGTACAATGAACGAAATTCCCTGACATCTTGGCATAAATAACGCTACAAGGATTGACATGCGGTTAATCAATAGAATGCAGACATTATTTTCTGTTATTTGTTTACATCCAGGTTATAAAAAGTATAAGACAATAATCAATAGATTGAACGGTGAGACAAGGGACTCAAATAATTTTCATACAGTTGTGTGGTTTCAAGTAAGTATTTACGAATATTTACATTGAAATAGAGATTACATTTCGTTTATGAGTTTGAAAAACCATTATATCATAAACAAAACATATTTATAAATTGATTTTAATTTATTGAAGGGTTTTGTACAGGGACTAATTACTGAAACCTCTAATGATATCACCAACGACCATCCCTTAACAAGATGATATTTAGCTCCACTAAAATGTTTTAAAAACATATTTTCATCCCACTTTCTGTTAATTGTAGAAGTGTTGTCATCATGGAATCCCCACAATATCATAACAAACTTAGAACTAACTGCAATACATAGTATCATTAAGAACATAGAGATTTTCAATAAATCTACTAAAAATGATTTGCCATATAAAACTCATTAACTGATTGCCACTCTGTAATTCCTAATATTTATGAACTTCCTAAAACTCTTTCAAAACAATCATTTCTGATATAGGTAATGACTTCCATAAAATCGTCAAAACTTTAGACGAAATATTAATCCCTCTACTACCTATAATCAGCAGTATACGCATTAATAATTCTGGTGATTTCCTCAAGAAAATAAATAACATAAACATGTATAACAAATCTTAACCAGTCTAGACATATAATCTTTAAACACTAAAATGCCTGTTAATGAATGCATTAAACGTTTAGAAAAATCATCACCAGAAAATTAACATCGGATTAAATTATCCGTTAATGAGATAATCAAGATTTGTAATTTATGTACTAAACAAGGCTTCTTCTTTTTTTTTAAAAAAATACAATGATACTTTTCCAAACAAAAGTTTGGTTTACTAAGGGTTTCTCCCTTTAGTGTTGTCCTTGCATGTCTTTTCCTCGGATTTATTGAATCAGGTCCCTTTAAGTACATTTTACTCACCGATTCCACATATTTCCGCTACATAGATGACGTTTTATTCATATATATCAAAATATTGGCGTATCAAAAATCATTGAAAATTTAAACAAAATAGAACCTAAGTTAGATTTTATCCATGAACGTGAAACTAGTAATTACTTACATTTGTTATATATATTATTAGTAGTTAATAACAATTTAGACTTTAAGATGTATCATAAAAATTACCGTAATTATTTTTTCTGACTCCATAGTACCAAAACAGAAAAAAAGGAATAATCATAGGCTTTTACCATAGATTTCTTAGAATCTGTAGACCAATTTTTGTAAATGATGAATTAAATCATAACTCCTTTATTCAACTTCAATATTCAAATTTTTCATACACCTTACTAGAACTAAAGTATTGAAACTTCATAAACAAAATCCAGACATTTCCAATAATAAAAATATCAAACATTAATCTGTCATGGAGATATATTATTTCACCCAATAATTCATTTATACACACCATTGAAAATAATCTACACAGACATGGCATCCAAACTATCACGAACTATTCAAAAGCATTCTTGGACATAATCAACAATAAAATGAAAAATATATATATAATCTGAGGCGGGCGTATATTCAGTGACATGTGTTGTAGGCAAATTAAAATACGTTGGAGAGACTTACTGAACGATCTAATATTTTTGACCATCCCGGATGTTTCTCCAATGTATCACATAAGCTTGACTTCAAAATTGGTAATGCATAAAAAATTCAGCATTGTTTCAATTTTAAAGATCCTATTAATACACATGACCAAAAACACCGAAAAACAGTGGAAACCAGCAGAATTTCTGAACAGAGATTTATCAAACAATGACCTGTTTTTTTTTCAACCTGTCTCCTTATCTAGTTAGATTAGTTTGGCTATATCTCACAAGATTTTCCAAAAGCTTTTTTTAAGTCATTTAACTACAGCATTGTTTTGATACTCTTATAATGTCACCACATTTTAACAGTAAACAAAGGAACGATGTTAATGATAAACAAATGTATTTTATTCTTATTCTTTACATTATACATTTTATCATTTTTATTACTTAGATATTCTTTATTATTATAGTACATTATTGTGATTCTTTCTTTTATTTATTCCATTTTATACTACTTTGTGTCAATATTATATTATTTTAAGTAATTATGTCTCACTCACTTTCTTTATGTTTTGGTATAATTTCCTAACAAATATTTTCTTAAACTTCATTTGTTTTACAAACCCCTGCGGCGGATCGTTTTAAATTTTATCTTACATATATATATATATATATATATATATATATATATATATATATATATGAATGAATGATAGATACATATGTTTGCTTTAAAGATGTATAATACTGAATAATTTCTGCAGTCTATACTCTTATACATTATATATCTAAACTTATAATTTTTCAAATACACTCATGATGTCCCACATTTGAAAAGAAAAGAACGCCGTTAATGATAGCCCAAAAAAATTGTTCATTTTCGTTTCATCGGACTTGAAACTAACATATATCATCTTGGTAAGGGACGGTCGTTGGGGACCCTCATAACCTCGATCCTTAATATTGCCCTGATGATAGTTAATATATCTACTATATATAAAAACGGAAACGGTCAAACGGATGCAGAACTATTTATTTATTCATAAATAAAATACCCAAGAAATATTTATTTTTTTCATATTTTTCATACTTACATATAGATGTGTATATGTGTATGTGAATAAGAGGACGTTTGTCTGTGCATGTATGTGTGAGTTAGTGCACATTTCTGTATGTGCGTAACAGAGAGAAAGAGAGAGAGAGAGAGAGAGAGAGGAAGAGAGAGAGAGAGATCGCATGTCCATGTATCTGTGTTGTGTATGTATGTGTGAGTGAGCGTACGTTATGTGTGTGTCTGTGTGTATGTCACTAATGTTGCTGAATACTGTATTTCCTATTACTATTTTGTCTCCGTGTAGAAAAATCAGTTTTGAAGGGCCTCTCTCTTCCTTCTCTCTCTTTCTGTTTATATATATATATATATATATATATATATATATATATATAATATATATATATATATATTGAGTGCGTGAGTATGAGAGTATACATGTGTACTCGTATGTGACCATGGCGTAAGAGAGAGTGTGTGTGTCCATGTGTGTGCGTGTGTATTGCAAATGTTGTTGAATTTTGTGGTCTGTATCCATTGTCTGAGTGGAGACAAAATTTTGGAGTGTTTCTCTCTCTCTCTCTCTCTCTCTCTCTCTCTCTCTCCTTAACTCTAATTAATATATATTATATATATATATGTGTGTGGTGTGTGTCTGTGTGTGTGTGTGTGCTTTTGTTTGTCTGCATTCTAGTGTTCTTACACTTACACATCAAAACATTCAGCCCCAAAATATTAATAATTCTGATTAGAATAATCTGTCATCTTCCTAATTATAATTGCTTTCTATCTAAACTCACTAGAGTCATTACTTTTACGACAAAGTGCGGAACAGGGCACACCAAAATCAAGAGATACCCCCCCCCTGTTAGACTTAAACTCACGTCTCCTAATGCCTCCGATAAGCCTTCTTCTATGTACAAGCTGCTTTATCAACTCAGCTACGAGTGCATGAATGATACAGAAGTCAAAATAACATCTATAAAACCTAATCAGTTCACCTATCTCCAATTTGTCGGCGGGCTATTTGCTGTTAATTTTTTACACATTAGGAGTTTTAAAGAGATTTTATTTTCATACAAAGATGCTAAAAAATTAGAATTCACTTAAAAATTGGGAAGTTAATTTTTTATTGCATGTTAGAATATTGTAATTGAGGTTGGTTGGTTTGTTGGTTGGTTTTGTGAATAATCCTTGCAGAATTATATAGTTTCAATTATTCCTATGCAATACACATTACGTCAAAAGAGTTATGGGATTTCAAGTAATTCTGGCTAATACTAATAATTTGTCTATACTATCAATCTGGGTCAGAGTTAACCTGGGAGTAAAGGCAACAAATGGGTTGTAATCATAAGTCCTTCAGCTCTCGACCTGGAACCCGCCATCAGAGACATGTTAATGTTATACCGACGCAGTATTTTGGGTGAATTGCTCTGGTGAAAACCTCGTTATTATATGGTGTTTTTTTGCTGGATTAACGTTGTATATAAACATAATAAGGATTTTATGATGCCGAAGTCAATCTCTTTTCTTTTCTCTTTTTTTTTTTGCAAGTAATTATATGGCTTCTTGTAATTAATGGTAATTATTTGTGAATAATTATAACTTCAATTAACTGTTTTTAATACAAATAATTTGTGCACAGTTATGTAGTTTCAAGTATTCCAAGATATTACCAAGTTTCCCAAAATATGTATTTGATCCATATATAGTACTAGAATAGGAAGTAGCAAACAAGCTAAAATCGAACCTGGCAGTGATTACCACTAGGGGGGTATTATACTCTACGCGGACTCCAGAACTGAAGTCTTACCACCGGATGGTATATTCGGTGAACCTGTGAGTAATGGCAACAAAGATGTGACTCTATATTCCGCGGACTCGAACTGGACCTTAACACTGGGACACCATTTTAATGTTTTTTCTTTAATAAATCACGTTATGGTTAGTCCTCTTTCCTAGGTTAACGTCTTATACAAGCATGGTGAGGATTTTAATATTTATATATATATATATATATATTATATATATATATATATATATGTATGTGTGTGTCTGTGTGTCTGTGTGTCTGTGGTGTGTGTAGTGGAATATAGAAAGAATAAATGAATGAAGGAAGAACATAAAAAGGGAAGGGAAGAATATATAAACATAAAAATGTACATGGGGATTTTAGTAGTTATAGATATACATGTGAATGGTAATAACCAATAAAAGAAATAATAATTGAATGAATGATTAAAATACAAGAGAAAGAAAAGAATTAAAGGAAACAAAAGGAAGAGAATCACGATGTCAGCATAGTGAAATTTAAGGAATATTTTAGTAATATATAAATATAATTCTGGGAATAAATAATGAAAGAAAGAATGACATAATAAATGAATGAATGAAAGACACAAGAAAAGAAAGAACAAAATATCAATATAAACGAATAAAATATTATATATATATATATAATATATATATATATATATATATATATATATATATATATATATATATATATATATATATATATATATACACGCGTGTGTGTGTGTGCGTGTGTGCGTGCTTAGGACAATAACGAAATACAAAAAATAGAATGAGTGAATGAATGAATGAAAATGAAGACTATATCAACTTATAGAAATTAAATTAGTATTTTAGTAGTATATAAATATTCATGAGGAGGACAATAACAAAAGAAGCTCAGACAGACAGATAGACAGAAAGACAGAATGAATGAATGAAAGACAAAATAAAAAAAGGAAATGAGAGAATATACCAACATATAGAAAGGACATAAGGATTTTAGAAGTATATAAGTATACTTCTGAAGAGCAATAACAACAGAAATAAGTGAGGATGAATGAATGAATGACAAAATAAAGAAAGGAAAGGAAGAAAGATATTAACATATAGAAAACACATGAAGATTTTAGTAGCATATAAATGTACATGTGAAAATTAATTACAAAAGAAAGCAAAACAGATTGAATGTATGAATGAAAATGAGAACAAAAAGAAGGTTGGGAGGAAGATATCAAATTTACATTTTAGTAGTATATAAATATTACTAAGGGCAGGATTAGCTCAGTCGGTAGAGCTTTCGGCTAGAAACCACAAGGTTCCTAGTTCGATACCCGCACTCGCCAAATCAGCGTATGAGTAGCACAGGGATCTGTGTGGTAAAGTAAGGAGCTGACGGTAGGTGTGGCGCTCCACGTCAGATGCTAAAATAATCTCCTTGGTCTAGCGTTAGTGAAAGGGGATAGACTCCCACGCTGCATGGCTGATACCGACATTAGGCCGCCCCGACGACTTACTTATAAATATTACATGTAGAGAGTAATAACAGAAGAAAGAAAGAAAGAAAAAAAATGAACGATTGAATGAATGAAAGACAAAAGAAAGGAAAGAAAAGAAGATATCAACATTAGAAAGTAATGAGGATTTTAGGTGTATATGAATATACGTTTGAAGGGCAATAACAAAGGAAAGAAAGTAAGACAGAATGAAAGACAAAGGGATGAAGGGAAGGAAGGAAGATATCAACATATAAAGGGGGCTAAGGGTAAAAAGAGGAAAAAGTCTGATTATTGGAAATCGTCCAGCCGACAGCATTATTGAACAGAGTGCAAATTATTGATGCTGTGAAGATAAGGAAGACAGTGTGCGGTGGGGGATGGTTAGGTAATCAAAGTTGAGGGCGGTGAGTTGTGTCCAGACACAGAAGCCGTTGCTATGGTAACTGATCAGCGGACACACCTGGCTGGATCTCCGTTTGCAATGCTGGTCGTTGGTTGCATCGATATCCAACAGGAATGTGGCTAGTAGCGATAGAGGGAGGTGAACGGTGAGGGTGTGGGGACAGAGAGGTGGAGAATAAAAACGGAATAGGTAAGAAAAGATGAGTTTTGTAAATTGGTCGAAAGCAATCTTGCTATTAAGGTGTGCATTGAGGTAGATAAAAGTACGTATATGCAGTGGCGTATAAGTAGAATGGTATAAACAATAAAACCCGATGTAAATAAAAAGTGACAAAGGAGAAGGAGAGAGTGCGAGAGAGAGAGAGAGGAAAGAGATAGAGATAGAGAGAAGAGAGAAGAGAGAGAGAGCAAGCGAAAGGGACTGGGATATATATATATATATATATATATATATATATATATATATATATATATATATGGGAGAATATGGGCTTAATTGAAATCCCAAAAATTGTCGGCTAAGGCCATATCAAACACATTGTTTGTTTTGTTTACTTTCATATATATATATATATATATATATATATATATATATATATATATATATATATGAAAAATATTCAGAGGAGGCATTTATTCATGAATGAATGAATGAATAGTTCAGTCTGAATTCGCGCATTTCGGTTTATATATGTATAAGATATATTAACCTTCCTCAGAGAAATATTGCGGTAATATGTAATGAAACGTCCATAATTTTATAAAATGTGAAATTAAACGAAAATATAACAAGCCAATTTGGATATGATTATCGGCGTTCCTTTTAAATATACGTAAAAGCAAAACAATCGGACGTACGCTGAACTATTTATTCATTCCTAAATGAAAACACCCTCGAAATATTGTTTTTTTGTATTTCTATACATACCATCAGATTTGTTTCCACACACACACACACACACACATTATATATATATATATATATGTATATATATATAGCCGTAGTGCTGACAACTCGTAGTCGTATTCTCTCTCTCTCTCTCTCTCTCTCTATATATATATATATATATATATATATATATATATATATATCATTCGTCACCCATTCTAGCCGGTCATTACACATGGCAAATCAGTAGTGTTATCCAGTGTCTGCACAGGGCTGTAGGGTGACCAGTTCGTTTTTTTATTCACCCAACACCGGTGTGTCCATAAGTAGCTGTCCACAGAAGAACGCCATTCATGAGTTCTTCCTTATTTCAATAGCAGTTTTCAGCCTGTTTTGTTCGTCTAATTAGATATTTTGTGTGAGAGATGGCAAGTGGCTATACACCAACTTTTGTGGGGGTGCTGCTATTTGGATTTGTTCATAATGATGGATACTTTAAGTTTCATGTGTTTTACACTATCTTCAGGTGGGAACTGATAAAAAAAACTTATTAAGATTCTTCATTTCGTGAGGTAATTTCACGTGACATTTAAACATTTGAAATGAATAAATAAAAAAGTAAACTATAAATATATTCAAAAGAAGAAAAAACTCATAAAAATGTAAAAATGAATTAAAGTTAATTAAGATAAAATAAAATATACAAATTCAATTAAGATAAAAAAAGATTAAAAAAATTAATTAAAATATTCCCCTCGCATTCAAAAATAGAAGAGAATAAATCATGTGATTAATCAGGGTCAGATGGTAGATGACAACTGGAATATTAATTTGTCTACAGTTAGATATTAATTGACTTCTTTTATTTAGCAATTTAGTTTTAGCATGTTCTTGAATGCATAATTCGTTTTCTAGACAAAATTGCACTTGTAGTCATCTCTTTTAGAAGCTTTGGCTTTGGCTTTTTTAACGATATCACATTTTACCATTAGGTATTTGTCCGTTGCATCTTTTATTTGCTATGCGTATTTGGATAAGGTTGTACTCTTGGAATATCTTCAGTTAGAGAAGCTGAGGTTACAGATGTACAATATTTATCTAGTTCAGTTCAGTCACACTATGCAAAACTGTTATTAATTATGGAATCTTGTGTTATTCTCACATATCAAACAATTCCCGAGAGACAATACTTTTTTAAAGATATAGCCACATCTAGTTAAACTAGCTCTAAAAAAGCATGAAATTATTTTCTAACCAATTTATGTTAAATTTTATATTATTTGAGTCAGGATCCAAGAGTTTGCCCTAGATAGAAAAATACTTGGACCTTACCAGAGAGAGAAAAACTAGGGAACATGAGGGTAAAGGTGATACAATTTATATTTGGTGCCCTTGGAACGGGCTGCAAGTGTTTTGAAAAGAGACTGGAAGCATCGAATATCAGAGAATGAATCGAGGCTATCCAAACAAATGTGAAAGACCATCAGCTTCAATGAAATGGTGTGAAAAATTGTATGGAAATTATTCTTATATAATAGGTACTACCAATTTGTACGCTCATTTCCATGTTACAAACGAATTAAATTATTTAAATCGATTTTTAAGGTAAATTTTTTTTTTTTAGTCGAAAAGTAGTAACATAAAGAAAAAAATAGCAACACAATATTACATATGTAATTTATATTTAATTATTTTAGACAATTAAGTTCTGGTAAAAATGGCTAAGTGAAGATTACGTAGCACCCAAAACAAACCCTTTTATAACAATTTTAAAACATTATTAAAAGTTTCTTCTATGTATAGAAAAATACTTCCCTGTTGATATTTATTAAAATGTCATATTATTATTTTCATTCCAAACATGCAGTTCGTAAAAAATAATTTATCGTTAGTAGGAAAAGAAGTTTAGCGTGATATACCCGCGTCTACGGGAGGTCATAAGTGATAAGTCCCTAATCCAGATTGATAAACAAAAAAATATCAAAGATCATGAAATTATCTGATTTTAATAACATTTCTACTGTTGACTTATTAATCAATGAGTTCTTTCTTTTAGATTACTAAATATCTTCGAAATTATGCAAAATAGATATTAACGTTTACAGCCCAGATATGCACCTTGGTAAAGCAATTTATTTACATAATTAATAGATAAAATTGGTTTAAAACATTAAACATTAAATTTTATCTTTTAAATTTCATATTTCTAGATTCTAAAAATAAATATCATTTAATAACAAGCTTACTTTACTATTGTTATCTAATAATTTACGAAAAAAACTCAATTAAAAACATTGAACAGAACAAATATCGATGTATATTTTTTCATTGATAAACTAAAATTCAACTGTGTACATAAACAACAAAGTATAAAATAAACCTCCCAAATTTAAAAAAAAATTTTTACATCAAATTTTCAGATTTTCTGTACTTATTTTCAACTAGAGGCGCTTCTTTAAAAAAAATTTCTTCTATTCCCACCTTCGATCTTTTGTCGTTTTATTCACACTGTAATTAATTTTAAAAGTATATAACCCCACCAATATTGTGTGCTCCCAACATGAAGGGGGTTAAAGTTAGGTGACCTGAAAAAAATCAGAAACGTTTTAAATAAAACAAGTAATGTATTATAGAATTCATTCATTGATAAATCAATACTAAAAATTCCATTAAAATCGGATAATTCCCTGATTATTGGTAATCCTTTTCAATCAGGAGGGTTAGATTTATTTTGTAAAATACGTCTGTGGATTGGTAGTACCTATCATATAGGATTATTTGACAGTGTGCAAAAAACTAATGAGAAACTACACAAAAATATAAATATAATGGACAATCCACGTGATTCCCTAACATGTAGGTATGAAATAACGCTAGATGGGTTGGCATGCCGTTGAAATCAATCAATCAATCAATTATATTTCTTCATGAATTTAATGCAGTTGTAAACTGTTTGAGCATGTACGAGCTTCAATACTTTTAAGTGGAGTTAACTCCGTTGTATTATGCAACGGAAGTGATCTCCTAAAAGGAAGCTAAATATATACCATGACCGATTTATCTGTAGAATTTCAGAAACAAATGAAAATGGATTGAAGAACGGATTATCTTTTGTAGTTTATCGTTCAACTTGGCCCGTATTTATTTCTGCAGTCAAACTTGCATTTGACCGGTCTCTACACTTAATATTGTTCGGCGATACATTCCATGTGGTTTTGTAGAGATATATTTCATTTATTTGATTTATCGATATAAACATTTTTTCTCCGTATTGTTAGTTGTATTGCAATTCTTTTACATCTGCAACAATAAGCTTGTTTAGTCCTGTTGTAAACCTGAATACTTATTTTTGTAAAGACAAATAGTTTTTATTTGAAGATCGGTATATTTACACTGTGAACAATGTAATATATGTTTACTCGCTAATTATTTCCACCCAACCGATGGAGCTTACAATTACGCTGATTGTATTCCCTGAAGCGGGGTAAGAACCCCAACAAGACATGTCCTGTGTATAAATCTAAACTACATTTGATAATGAAACTCCCATTCTGAAGCTGGGGAAAATATAGGTACTCCTTAATTGATATTATTGCCAATTAATTAAGTTTGTTTAACGCAGTGTCCAAAATTAAAAGAAAATAACATTGTTTGGCACAAAGCTTGGAGTAAGAGGCACACGGTAATAATAAAATTCACTCGTAATGGTTGATTAGCCTAGCCCATTAACTATTACACTTGCGTGGAACCCAGAAATCAAGGTAGCTGGGTGTTGTTGGTTTTTTTTTTTTTTTTTTGGGGGGTATGTTATGTCAACTCTTGGATTATTAAATGAAGAATTTAGTCCTTTATTTGAGCAGATAGATGGTTTCAAGTAGCTAATTATGTAAATCATTTGTAAATAATAATAGACTGAAGTAACGATTCTTAAAAATAATAATTTATAATCAATTATACGGTATCAAAAAAGTATTTCTATTTCTTATTATAATGGAGATTGTGTGTTTGTCTGTCTGTAACCGAAACTATATTACTACTCAAGTCACAATTCCCTTAGTTATTGACATCACATTCTCAATGATTTTATTTTTATTTAAACCTCAATTATTAATAAAATTGTTTTACATTATAAATACTGTTAAGTATATCTACATATTAACAACATGCAATTATATTTATATATACAACAAAATAGCGTTTACTGTGTGAACGGGAAGGCTAATTTGCATATTGATATTAAAAATTTGATTTTAATAAATATGTGCTTAGTATTATTGATTTTTAACTGTTTGGTTTTTATTTTAATGAATATAAGCAACAATCTCTTAAATGAATCTTAAATGAAATCCATTAACAAGAAAGAATAACTGTCATTTTATTATTTACTTCCTCTTTTAACTAAATACTTAAATTAGAAAAAAATAAAAATGAAAGACGAGAGTGATGGAAGAGTAAGTTTCAGTTGTTCTATTTTTCGATTATACCCTCCTCCTGTTTCAAATCTTTTTATCTGCATTCTTATTTAGTTTCATTAGCCTTTCTAATTTAATACGATATTTTATTACATTAAAACTTAAATACTTGCACCCGGAGGGTGCATATATTTGCTAGTAATAATAATTATTTATTTGCTTGCATTTATATGCTTTCAAATATTCCTATCTAATACTAATTATTTTCAAACTGATCTATTTCACCTTTAGATAGACCCTAACAAGTAATATCACTTCAAGCCATGCATAGCATAAGGATTATTGTCGTTGGAAATAAAATCAGCGAGACAAGTTCAAACCCTGGACGAGGTTGATTGCAATTTACTTTACTCTAATGTCCTTGGGAAAGGCATGAACTCATCTTTTCTCCCCATAAATGTGGGTAAATAATCAGACAGACTGGAATATTTAGCTTTGGTGTGGCAACAATTCAAAGAGAATAAAAAATTATCCTTACTACACTTAAAAATAACCTTGTGCCACATCCTGTCAGTGGCGGAGGGCTTGTGTAAATACATACTACTCCATGTGAGAGTAGACCAAGAAATAATATCAATGAATTGGAGCTTCAGCAAGGGTTGAAATTTGATGTCCAGGACAATGTTTCTTTTCCTTACCTCTCTGTAAGGGAAATAGTAGATGTATTCTAAGCCACGCCCAAAGGGACTAGAATCAGAGTGGAAAGCAAGTGTTTGTACACTGATCTTTAAATTAATAACATGTGCGTAGAAATATCTTTATTTATTTATTTTCTATTTGGGAATCGTAAATATATGTGAAACTAGGAAGCTCTTAATTACTGTAGGACAGGTGATTTGGGTCAAGTCTACTCTCTTTCAATATAATATTTATTTTAAGAATGATATAAAATATATTTTATTTACTTATTTCTTTTTTTTATTGTCAAGTGCTGGTCCTAAATATGTCATCAAACGTTGATATCGACGTTAGCGAGAGTTGCATGGCAGTTGAAATCTGGACCCTGTTCAAAAAAAAAAAATTGTGTCGACTCGAATGGCAATGTGTGGCCATTTTCCTATTTATTTCAGCCGCTTTGACGCCTTGCCACTTCCTCTTCATCCTCAACCGAACCACCATGTTCTTAGTCTCAGTAGCGGTGAGTCTGGTGTTCTTTCCTTCGACTTATGTCGACTGTCTTACTTAGCCTTTTCCTTTCTGTTTCGTTCGATTTTATTGTCATGTCAATGACTAACGTTTGATTAATGAAGTAATAAGTCCGGACAGTAAGGGACGCCTCGCTTTTACAGGAACGTATGGCTGATATTGTCCAGTTCTCTATACACTGACGTATTTTATACCTTTTTATCTACCTACCTACCTATCTATATTTCTATACAGCTCTCTCTCTCTCTCTCTCTCTCTCTCTATATATATATATATATATATATATATATATGGGGGGCGCGCGTGTGTGTGTGTAGCTCACCAGCTAGCTACATGGATATTATAGACTTAGGAATTTTACATCAGAATTCCCTCACCGTTCGTTCATATGATGTTTAGAAACCGATTATGTTTTCTATGCACCACCGGTTGGATTTAATCATTTACTTCTATTTTTAGTGAACGTACAAGCAAACACATGTTCTTTGCATTGATGTTTTCTTACGTACGACTGTATATTCAATAAATATGGGGAACATTTTAAAAAAATACATTTTTCATAATCTATTTCCATAATGTTAACACTGTATTGGTTAGAATAGATTTAAAACAATACTTAGTTTAATCTCTCAAAATATATTAGTTTTGAGGCTATTCAAAACGGAGGCAAATGTGATAGAGGTCTCAAGTCTGGTAGAGATGTCTGTCATGAGTGGATGAAAAGTGCAAAAGATGTGAAATTCACAAATGAATGTGTGATGTGTACGGAGAAGCATTTTAGTCCAAATACTGTTTACAAAAGGACTAAACATTGCTTTGCAAATAGGAGCCTGAGTCGAAACTTCATAGATTGAAAACACAATAACTATCTGGTAAAGAATGGGTTCCGGGCACAGCACTCAGTGAAAAATATAATGTTAACTAGTTTCTGGGATATGAAAGGATCCATCATTATTGATTTCCTTGAAAAAGATGTGACCGTAACCAGTGCGTCGTATTGCAAACTTCTTCTCCAAATTCCATCCAAATCATTGAATGCCCGTCATATATATATATATATATATATATATATATATATATATATGTGTATGTGTGTGTGTGTGTGTGTGTGTGTGTGTGTGTGTATAAGTGTGTTGTGTGCGCCGTGTAGGTGCACACTTTCTATTTAGCAAGTGCTTGATCTCCTGCATATTCATACATTTTTGTTACATATTTGGTTTCTGTAGTGAGACACTCATATATACATATTCACACATACATACATATATAGCTATCTACTGTATGCAGACTGTAGATCTGTACACGTGTATGTGTATATGAGTTGACTTTGTGTGTGGATTGACTGAGTCTGTCTGTTTGTGTGTCTATCTCTCTCTCTTTCTTTCTGTCTCTCTTTCTCTACTTTTGTATATATATATATATATATATATATTTTGTTTCATACAATCGATTCTTACACAAGTTTATTTAACTTTATTAACTCCCGACTTACAAGAATTACGAAGTCATCTTTTGAAAATAAAAATAATTTCATTTTGTTTAAATTATTTTATTTCTGGGCAGATTTTTAAGCTGTACGGAGGAAAAAATATCAGGAAAATCAAATTACGTGAAAAAAATTCTAATGTTGCTTCAAATTTAATGAAGTCTCATTCTTCTTACTGTGAAATTTATCAAAATAAGAAAAAGAAATCAACAAAACAGACAAGAACCTGAAACCTTCGTCATAAGAAAAAAAAATGGCCGGCAAAAGAGAAAACACCATGGTATATCGAAAGAATGAAATTCTTTATAGGTTGTTGTTTTTATCCCATAGACAACTTACTTTTCTTTCTTTTAAATATTAAGATATTTTAAGTATTGCTTTATTATTAATTTGTTTTGAAACATTTTTACAGAATTGTCTTACATCAAAACCTATTTCCATTGAATTGATTGTTTAGTATTTAACGTATAAGTACTTTTAAGAGGCATGTCTATCTTAAAATGTCTCAGTATATCACTTTATATCTTATAAGGCAAAGGGCCAGCTTTGGATTACAGGCCAGTTAAAAAAAAAAGTGCTTCAGTGCCCCGTGAATTAAATCGCAAACATTTCCGCAAAGGTATACAAGCTCTGAATACTTATGAAACTTTTAAAAACTGAGTTACTACAGTCAAATTACGCACCATTTCCCGATAGATCCCCGAAGTTAAACAGCAATGAGCCTATTTAATACTTATTTGGGTGGCCATTTAAGCAGCAGTAGGTACAGTAAGCAAAGGGACATTACTGTTTATTAAAATCCGACATTAAATGGCCCGAAAAGAGTTAACGAAAAGAGTAAAAATAAACAAAAAGCGATCATTAATAAATGACCTGATAACGATGAGCACTATGAATTTCATACCATAACCGTTTACCTAATATTTGTCGTTTAAACTCGTTTATTAATTTTTTAAATGCCTTCCCAAATTTCAGCTGTATCTTTTAAGTTTGTGCGTCTAAGTTGTCAAATACGAGACATTTATACCTTTAGTCTTTAGAAAACCCTGCTTTACGAATTACAGTTTGGACCAAATTTTTCTTTTTTATCCTTGCATCGATTTCCTTCTTTATTTACATTCTGTTTTCAAATTTCCATCTCAATGACGTTTTTTTATTACAAGATTACGCAACTTTATGCAGGCTAATAAAAGAAATTACCCAGTCGTCTTCTCTACATATGCTCAAAGGAAACGCCTGCTGACCTCAGACGTAAGTACGAGTCACAGATATCAGTAGGCGAACCTTTGTTTCGCACCAGTGGCACAATCAATAGGACACTGTTCAAATGACTTTGAATAAAACGAACAAAAAAAGACCTATCGGATTATAAGGTGAAATTGGAATCCATAGAGTGACTTGTCTGCGTTCAGATTTGGATTGGACTGCACGAAGAGTTCGGACAAATATTGATATATTTTGTAAACATTGATTAGGTTAAGGAGTAGAGTCGAATGACACTTAGCAACGGTAGGCAAGCAGAGACATGTATTAGAGGCTAAACTAAGAGTAGAACAAGTAGTATCTAAAAAAAGATGAAAAGAACTGGAGTCAAGCCTATAGAAGTTTCATATATACACGCGCGTGCGCGCACACACACACACACACACACACACACACACATGTCTAACAAATATAACTTATTTTATATATGACTATCAGATGGATTATATCGTTGCAACATTTTTTTAAATATTATACGAACGCATTTTTATATATAAAATCCAAGAAAATTAAGTAAGGAAGATAATAACCAATATTCGAAGAAAACAATCGTTACAATATGATTATTGGAATAAGAAAATAGGGTCAAATTCCAGCAAGGTGAAAAGTAAAATCAACAACAATAATAATAATAATAATAATAATAATAATAATAATAATAATAATAATTGACTATTACTTTTCTTATAAAGAAAGAAAATGAAGAAACAGGGCATGCTATAGAGAAAAATGTAATAAGAATGAAAGTAAAAAAAAGAGAGTAGGGGAAAGATACAAAGAAAGGGTGAGGACGAGGAAGTGATAACGTTTATCTGTTTCAATTGAATATAATAAAAAAAATAAAAAGAAGGAAAGAAAGAAAAAGATAGATATAGAATTAAATCAAGGTTAGCTCAGACGGTAGATTGTTCGGCTAGAAACCGCAAGGTTCTTAGTTCGATACCGGCCCTCGCCAACTCAGCGTATGAGTAGCACAGGGATCTGTGCGGTAAAGTAAGGAGCTAATGGCATGTGTGACGCTCCACGTTAGACGCAAAAACAATCTCATTGGACTAGCTAGTGAAAAGGGGATAGACTCGCTCGCTGATTGGCTGATACCGACATTAGGCTGCCCCTAGGACTTTACATAATTACTTACATATTGAACTATTGCAGTAGCACTAAAGTAAACATATCAGACGTTGTAATAAATTATTATACTGTGGTATATCCACTAATCCTGCTAGCAATGATAATGCTTTGTTTGAACATATGTATATTGTTCAAGCATTCCTATCTAATACTAAAACTTTTCAAACATATACATTTAACCCAGAGTGGGGCCTAAACAAGTGCTAGCTATTCCACTCAAGCCAAACTTTGGGATAATGACAATGAAGGGGTTCACGTTACAGCACAGCCTCTTCAGAACTAAAGTCTTACCGCCGGATTAAATTTGATGTTATAACCAGGACAATCGTTTTTATTTTATTTTTGTGATAAAGGGTCTTACCCTCTGCAGAGGACCAAGTCAGTGCAGTGTTAGCCACAAAGATCGGAGTGGGATTGGTTAAGAATGTCCCAATTAAAAGATTAAAATAGCAGTCATAAGTCATATATATGTGTGCGTGTCTGTGTGTGTCTGTGTGTTTGTGTGTGTGAACTGATTATATATATATATTATATATTATATATATATATATATATATATATTACTTGGTGTGGTACCAAGTTTTTTGGTACGAGGTGATACTAGGCTGGTCCTATTCTCTACCAGTAGTTTGTTGTAGAGTTCAGGTTCCGTATGAGAGCTCATTGTTTAATTATTGTAAACAGAGCAAAGTTATTTGTGAATAAAAAGGCATTAAATACCATGGGTATCGTGGTTATGGACCATTTCCACTTGTGGGTATCTATGGCCCACGAGCTTCTTCAGACCACGTATATCTTTTATTTTAGAATAAAAGATATACGTGGTCTGAAGAAGCTCGTGGCCTAGATACCCATGGAAATGGTCCATAACCACGATAACCATGGTATTAAGGCCTTTTTATTCACAAATATATATATATATATTTGTGTGTGTGTGTGTGTGTGTGTGTGTGATTGTGAATAAAAGGCCCTTATAGAACCTGAACTCTACAACAATAGGACTAGAATCACTTGTATCAAAAACTTGGTACCACAACAAGTATATATATATACATATATATAATATATATATATATATATATATATTATGTGTGTGTGGGGGGGGTTATGAAAATAGATAGATAGATAGATAGAAGAAGTGACACTGGTTTCTAGAAACGGATGGGTTCGGAAAAGAACTAATAGGTGGGATCCAACCTTAAGGCTCATTAAACATTGGCTGTTCTGACAGCTGAAAACAAATCTGAAAAAATTGTTTTCTAATCTCTTTCAGCACGAATTATTCAACGTGAATCTTTCGTCGCCAAACTGTAACGAACGGCTATTTCCACGGCTTATTATTCACTAGTAAATCACCACTCCTTTTAAAAATAAAATAAAACAAAACCTGCTATTTTACCGCTGTATATCCTTATATCCTCTGCCCCACGTGGAGAGAAAAAAACTTTTATAGAATACACCAAACAAAACAAAAAAAGACAAAAACTAAACATCTCAACAATATATAATAAAACAGCTGGTGGGAAAAACAGCAACTTGTTCAAATTGTCTTCTTTTTTTCCCATTCCTGTTTCTTTTTTGCTTTGTGTCGCAGGGGAATGTATTGTGTATGTTCTGTTAGTGATGTGTCATTGCTATTATGGTTTTGAAGTTGAGGACATTTTGTAAAATGGCGTAGTCTGTCCTGAGAATCGTGACCCAGGTTGGTTGCCAATTTGTTGATTAGTTGGTGTTCATGATAGACTGAGATAAAACAAAATCGTAATTTCTGACTATCGACATTTGGTAAATAAGTTTGAAATAAAAACTACGTGTCAGCATTTCGCCTCTATTATTTAATGAAATTTTACTTTAAGGCTAAAAAAGAAAAAAATGTATAGTTACTGTAACGGTTATCGTTGTAGTAAAAGAACCGAGTGCAAATTTTAAATTCTGGATGAAACTGTTTGCGTTTCTCTTCAAGTTATTTTCATTCCCTGAGGTGGAACTAGATTCCGCACATAATGTGGTTTCTTCGTTATGACACTAAACTGCATCTGATGGTAAAACTCTAATCCTAGAGATATGGGGCATGTGGAGTAGTCATTCATTGCTATTACTCCCAGGTTCAATCTGACCCGAAGTCGTAGTACTTGTTAGGATCCCATTTGTCATTCAAAATGATCAGTTTAAAATGTATTCGTCTGATAGGATCGGGTCCAAAAAGACCTTTTAAGAAACAACTACACTGAAAATCAACCAATCAATCAATACATCAATCTTCTCACCTCTCCATATATGATTCAATAGTAAGTTATACTGTGATGTTTAAGTTTGATACGCAATTGGTCTAGCAGAATGAAAAATTAAATTCAATCTACTTTTTTAATTTTGCCTAAAAATGATCTGTATTTTTTCTGTTTCTTTTTTCTGTTTTTATCTTTTACGTACATAACTATTTTAACATTGGGAATATTGAAAAAAGACCACAAGAAACGAAGTAATATATAATATAATAAAATATCTAAAAAAAGCAAAATATGATTATCTGCCCTTGCCTTTCGAAACTCCTCTAACACAACTTTATAAAAGACACGGGGCAGATATAATAATTTTTTCTTGCATGTGATAATACTATAATCTTGAACATGTACAAAATGTACGAACGTCCCGTAAACGAACAAGAAAGAAAGAAAGAAAGAAAAAAAGAAAGAAGAAAGAAAAAGTGAAAGCAAAGAAAAAACAGAAGGAAAGAATTTAATGGAAGAAGGAAATAAAGAAAACACCATGAAGGAAGTAAGAAAGAAGAAAAGAAAGAAAGAAAAGAAAAGAAGATGTAAACACAAAACGAAAGAAAGAATGAAATGAAAAAAAAAGAAAATCTACATGAAAGAAAAAAATAACACTTGCTAAAAGAATGAAGGTAAGAATAATTGAAGAAGAAAGAAAAAAGGAAAGTATGGAAAGGGAAAATAGGTTTGAATAGACAAATAAAAATAAGGGATCAGTAAAAAAGAGATGAAAGGAAAAAGAAATGCATGGTAGAAAGAACAGCTTGTGTAAAAATAAATAATGAAAGAAAGAAAGAAAATAAACTGCCAATGAAAAAAATACTCAGTAGAAAGAGTTTACGAGTAACGGTGTTAGGCAAACCAATATTCTATTTGATCAAAAATATGGCCGTGCCGATAAAAAAAAGCTGTGGTACATTTTGTTTCAACGATCGTTCTTATAGGGTAAAATGAACTACGAACCTCACTAATCGTTTGCTCTATATTTAATATGACCCGGTTGGCTCCAAACCTCGCTTCGAAACTCAAACGAAAAGTCAATAGGTAACATTTATCAAAGGCTGACAAACTGATGTCGCCACTGGCAATGGTTATTGGCGACGCTTGTCCGAATTGTAATTGTTACTGCCGTTTGCCAAAAGAATTGAGTGAGCTTTGAAGAAAATGTAGTTCGCTAGGTTCAGTTGTGTTTAGTGTCCTTTTTCGTTTGATTTAGGAAGTTGTCCATTTATCACCAGACGCCTTGCACTTGCTTCTTGCTGGTTTCTTTTTATTTATTTATTCTTAATCATTTCGTCTTTTACCTTCCTCATCTCAATCATATCCATTCTTACAGTTTTATCAAAGACGATAAAGGATTTATTCATTTCCCCTCCCCCTTCCCCCCTCAACATATCTTTTGCCCCTTTCTTTTTCTTTTTTCATTTTATTCTTGTTTAGTTGCATTGAAGGGCACATGAATTATTTCCTTTTTTTATTTCCATCGAGTCTTCTTCCTGCATTTATTTCTTACAACTAATCTTTCTTTCTTTCTCTCTTTCTTTCTTACTTTCTTTCTTTTTTGTCAATTCGTCTTTATAAAATTTTAATCTCTTACGTTTATTCTTTCTATGTTTCGGTAATTCTCATTTTCAGTTCTTTTCTTTTTTCCTTTCTCTATGTTTTTCTTTTTTTATTCTTTTTTATTCAGTTCTTTGTTTTTGTTTTTCTTTCAAGTCTTATTTCTTTATTTATGATTTTTCTCGATTTTCTTTTGATTTTTTTCCTTTTCTCTTTCTTTCTTTCTTTCTTTCTTTCTTTCTGTTATATAGCCATATTTTACATAGGGGGTCATATATTGTGGCCATATACCTATTATGTAGAGCACCATCCATGCTGGTATAATCTTCTTGTCTTTTAGTTGGTCTTGTATTCCTTTTTAGCTTGTTCTGAGAGGCTCCTCACAGCCGATAATCTGGACTTCTTAGATGTTTCTAACTGTTCCTGTGATGATTTCTTCTACTTAAGATTATTATTCTGCATTCTGTGGGATACTGGAACGTCTTGTTATTATTTTATTAATAACTCACGACTTTCTTTTTGGTGAACTCACAGTTTATTAATTTTATAAGTCCTAGAATCAACTCAGCGAGAATTTGGCTAATTGGACGATGATCACCATTTGCATTCAACCTTCAAATCGTTCAACTGTTTTCCAAAGATTGATTATCTAAACTCACTTCACATGGCTTATACTCATGAGCGGAATTGTAGGTTAAAATTGGGTTGAGGGATGTCGATCATCCATTATGTATTTTCCATTAACTGATATTTCAAATTCGAATAAATACACTACACTATCCGTGCATAATTAATAGGATACCATCAATTATGCAACATTGCAATTCATTTCTTTCTTCATATTCTTTTCTTTATTGTTTTTTCTTTCTAGTCTTCGACCCAATTTCTTTTGATTTATCTCTTTCTCTCTATATTCTCTCTTTTCATTGTTTTAAATTAATTTCTTACTTTTGATATTTCTTTCTTTCTTTAGACTCTTATTTTTGTCTTGAGGTTATTTTTATTTCTTTTTGATTTTTTCTAACATATTTCTCTTTCTTTCTTTCTTTCTTTTTTTACCTCATTTCTTTCACTTTCTCTCTTTTAATTCATATTACTTCGTTCTTTCAGTCGTTCTTTCTTTTTTCTTTCTTTCGATTCATTTTTCCATTTAATTCGATCCTTCTTTTTTCTTTCTCTCGAATCTTCGAATTTTCTTCTTTCAATTTGTCCATCATATTTCTCTATGAATTTCTTTTTCGATTATTGTACTATCTTTATCTTAGTTTGTTATTGCTTTATTTACTCACTAGCAAGACCTGTAGATATACCACAGCATGATAATCTAATTATTACAACGTTTGATGTTTACCTAATACCTATTGCAAAATATGTCAATGGGTAAAATTTTTCATAATCGTGATTTAACTATCTCTCTTTATTTCTTTTTTCTTTCTTTCCTTCTTTCCTTCTTCATCATCGATTGAAACTGATTATAGGTTTTTTATTGTTTCCACGTTCTCACCCCTTCTCTCTATCATTCTTCTACTCTCTTTCTTTCTTATGATATTTTTCTATGTAGCATAACCTTTCTTTATAATAAAAATGGAATGGTACATTATTTAGTTTAGGTGATGACACTCAAAAGAAATCCGAATTCTGCAACACCGCTTACTCAGGATTTACATTTTTGCATTTAATTCTGGAACATTTGGACGTTCTGATTTTTAAGCAGACGGTGTTGCAAGATGATAACGGTCATAATATTTAAGAACAAGAGTATTAATGTATAGATTTCAATTCCTCTTTCTTCCTTTCGTTTTCCTTCTTCCTCTTCTCTTTTTTTATTTCTTTATTCATTTATTATGTTATTGGTGTATGTCTTACTTCTTTCCCTTTTATTTCATTTATAATTTTCTTTTAGAATAATTTTTAGCATCTTAGTTTTTCTTCAGTCTCTTTCTAACATCCAGTGAATTTTGTCGTCTTTGTTTTATCCTTGTTTGTCCTCTTTCTTTTGTTGTCACCATTTTCCTTCTTTTTTTTTCTTTCTTTATTTTCTTCTTTTGTCTTTGCATTTTTCTTTCTTTTCGTTTTTATTTTATTCATTCTCAATTTATTTTCACATTCTTAATTCCTTTTTTTTCTTTGCTTTTTCTTTCTTATTCTTCATTCCTCATTTATTCTTACACTTTTCCTTCTCCCCTTCTTTCATCCTATTTTTTCCTGATATTTTATTTCTTTTATTTTTTTGTTCTCATTATTCGCTTTGCTATTTTCTCTTCTCTTTATCTTTTTCCTTGTATTTTCCTTTTCTGTTTATTTCATTGCTTCTAAGTATGGGGTAATGGAAAGTAATATTCATTTAATTATTTGAACTAGACACAACACCTTATCTATTTTGATATTTAATAGGTATGTTCTTGTATCCCCTTCATGTTTATGCAGCCATTTGCAATT
Organism: Doryteuthis pealeii; assembly: GCA_023376005.1. Classification (NCBI taxonomy): domain Eukaryota; kingdom Metazoa; phylum Mollusca; class Cephalopoda; order Myopsida; family Loliginidae; genus Doryteuthis; species Doryteuthis pealeii. Next base: position 4,905,525 of record CM042148.1, read on the forward strand.
ATTATATTAAAGAATATATATTTTCCATTTTCAAAATTACCTGAAAGTTTATAGTGTCTGACTTAGAAATGATATAGGTATTAAAATAAACAACTTAGCTAGGTCTGTTACAAAACCACAACTATAAGGTACTGGTGAGGATTTAACACAATTCGACAGACTTACTAAGCCTGACTCTGGAGTATCATCGAATAACATGAAACGGTTTAAAGGCTCCAATCTTGGAATATCAATTTTGTTGATAAAGCATCTATTGTAGATGAATAAGCTTAAGATCAATGTGCATTTAATTGATATGGGGAAGCTTGAATCTATCAGACTGCCATCCTGGCCAGCGTCAGTATATCCATCGCCCTAAGCCAGCACAACTATATTGAGAACGGGTCGAATTGCCTTCGCCGGATATATTTCTCTTCGTTGTCCACATATCACCGTTTCGTCCAAGACCGTGTTATCATCATAGTCAAACCGCTTTGGTTGTTTCAATTTGAACTTCAGCCGGTCGAGAGACGGTCCAACAGGAATAAAAACAGACAAAAGAGAAAGAAAACAAAACTGTGATATGAAGAGGGATGGTGTAACTTTTACCGTAATTCCCTGGGATCAGTCACCCCTCACTATAACACTCAGGAGAAAATTCCCCCGTGGATCTAATTTGGAACTCAGTCAAACTCTTCTTAATCTTTAGTTCTGCTATCTTCAGGCTGACTCACTTCGACCATCGCACCAGACGAAATGCAACTCTGTCAGACATGGGGGAAAGATCCGCTTCCTCGACCAATTCTCTATATTCAGAATTTCCAGCGAATCCATGTCCGGTAGTTTTTCTCCCCATTGTACCTACAACCGACCACCCAAAAACATCTTCATGACAAATGGTTTCGAGTTTTATGGCTTCTTTCTCTATAAATTTTGGCATTAAAACTTTTCTCGAACAGTTCGTCTCCAGTGGAAATTAACCCTTATTAAATTTGGGTTTTACGGTTAATATAAACATGTCTCGATCCATCGCAAATAACCCTCCATAAGTTACACACACACACACACACACACACATATATATATATTATATATATATATATATATATATATGTACGCATATACACAATATATTTTTCTAGTGTGTCAATCTTAAGCCATCTTTACATATATATACACCTATTTGGTCCACATTATTTTTTAACTTGATGCAACCTACACACTTGCATACACGTACACATACATATCCATATAATTCTGATTACATATCCCTACTGTTGTATTACAGTATGCACTGCTTTTTCTACGCATTGTAAATTTTGATAATATATGTAAATATAAATATATATATATATATATATATATATATATATATATATATATATATATATATATATGGAGAGAGAGAGATAGTGAGCGAGAGAGAGAAAGAGAGACATAGAAAGAGACTCTGTGTGTGTGTGTGTGTGTGTGTGTGTGTGTGTGTGTGTCAGAGGAGAGAGAGAGAGAGAGAGAGAGAGAGAGATCATTTGTATTGACAATTTTAATCTTATGCATTTTTATTGACAGCTGAAAGGTTGGAGTATGTTTTTTGTTGTCATTCCTTTTTTTCGTAGGATGCATAATCGTCGTATGAAATGTACAATGGGGCCTGAGTCTTGGATGCGCCAGTTTCGTATTCCTTTGTGCTAAATCCCATAGGCAATGCCTCGTTCAATACTAGCATGTGCAAATTATTTGTATTAGATATGAATACTGAATATCATACAAATATTTCCACAAAACTCTTAAGAAACAACTGCACAAAAATGTAAATATACAGTAAAATGTATATGATTCCCTAAACACTTGTCATAAAATAACACCGGGCGGGTTGAAATGCCATTAAAATCAATTAATTGGGAAAAGCTTTATTTATGGCCGTTTCTTGTAACCCTTGTTCACGGTGTATTATTAAGTGCTTATGTTTAGCTGAGGATTTTGAACATTCGGATGCTTAGCGCAACATTAGCGTCGCAGGAAAGGAAATTACTGATTCAGATTTAAATCAAGGGCAAGGCTGTTTGTTTTTCCATTTGCGTTAATGATATTATTCAATCAGGATATAAACCTCTCTCTTCCTCCACTTAGCTATTAGTACATAGCCTGGGCCATATTACCTTAAGGCACCCCTTTTCGATTTCATTTCATTAGGTCATTTTATTCATTTCCACCGTCAATATCCGGTTGTTTGTCATGGGTTAGGGTTAGGGGTTAGTTTTAAAATAAAAATTTAAAAATTGTCTGTTAAAACAACCGGATATTGACGGTGTAAATGAAAAATATGTCCTTTCTTAATCGAGATCAAAAAGGGTGCCTTTAGGTCATATGGTCCCATAGCCTTGTCTTGCTGCTGTAGAATATGCTGAATGCACCTATGAAGCTAAGCAATCCATGACATGCAATTCTCCACTTTGGTCCTTACTTGGGCCAGATGGGCAGTTGGAGATGAACCCGTCAATCAATAGGCTTGTCCTGACAACGCAACTACCTATATGATTGTCCCGACCGTATTGCTCTTAACACAAACCCCCAACCCTTTTATCATATATGTGATACAAGGCTTTGGTTGAGAGTCTTGGTTTCATGGGTTTGACGCTAAACTACATCTAGGGGCGTGGTTTCAATTATGGGGTTCTGTGGAGTGTTGTTTACCCCTTCATTGCCATAACTCGCAAGTCCCCTCGCATTCTATGTGGGAGTATCTGTTACTGTCCAATGTATGGGTTACATATATCTGATAAACAATGAATTAAAAATGAGTTAAAACATTTGAATACCCAACAAAGAATAAATAAAACAGAAATGTCTTCGGCATAAAATAACCCAGGGTTGAAATGTCGAAAAACTCCAACCAACCTTGACACAACTGGTCGAGAAGGAAAACTTTGGATTCCAACTAGCTGTACTCAATTCAAAAATTGACCTTGTATTACACACTGTCCGTGGCTTATATTTAGCTTAGTTTGACACAAGGCCAGCGGTATTTATTTTCTGGAGTTCTTTGTTTTGCTGAACGAGACCTTCCTTTGATGAGCTGGAATTTGACACCCCTTCTGTTCGGCTACGCTGCGTATTTCTGGTGTGCTGCACTGCTGACACGCTCGACTTGTTGACAATAAAGGTTTGCGATGAGGCTTACGCGAGGATCCAATAATTCATAGTAGATGATAGGTATCGTATTTCACCAGATGCATAATAAAACTATCGGTGGGTGAAGTCCTGGAATCGATGTAGGGGTCGGTTTGGCATATGGTGATAACCTCTGCTTTTTTATGCGTTTGTTCTTAAATACGCAATATCCATTTCTCATCTCTAGTAAAATAAAATGTCTCGTATAAAAAATGGCAGTTTTCATTATTGATGTGATGGGAATGGTTGAGCGTTGCACTTAATTCTCCGGGAACGAGACCAGTGAGAACCGAATCCCCTCCAAAGAGTTCTTGTTAGTTTCTTTAACAATTATCGAAAATAGCCCGCCAGATAATTTATTTTAAGTTTCGGAAATTAACAAAAACATGTAAAACTGCAATATTTACTTCCATTATCCAGATAGTAGTAAGTCAGTCGTTAGCGTCCTTATATATATATATATATATATATATATATATATATATTTATTTATTTATTTATTTATTTAAGAATGGAAATGAGTAACCTACTCGAGTTTCATCGATAGATTCTTCAGGGTTACTTTTAAATTAATCGAGTTTACGATTAATCTTGGTGTTATAAAATGCCCGTTGAATGGGACTTAAATTTAGTAGAGTTCCTCTACTAATTTAAGTCCCATTCCAACGGGCATGTTTATAACACAAAGATTAATCGTAAACTCGATTAATTTAAAAGTAACCCTGAAGAATCTATCGATGAAACTCGAGTAGGTTACTCATTTCCATTCTTAAATAAATAAATTTATGCTCTACATTGTATTGAGCACTTTGTATTTGTTTTTCCTCAACCTTAACCTCTGGTATTGTGCGCTTCCAACGATCGTTCTTTATACCCACCGGTAAGTTATATTATACATATATATATATATATATATATATATATATATATTATATATATATATATATATAATATATATATATATATATATATATATATATATATATATATATATCTAAAGACACTGATGCTACCTCCAGCCGGATGGAAACTCTATCAATTCATCATCAGTCAGAGTACGACGAGGATTTTAACTGATAAATACATACATATGTATATATGTACAAGCCGCCAGAGAACGATCCGTCCGTTTTATAGGATTGAACAGTTACAGTTAAATTTCAAATATAGAATTCCTACATCGGCCATATGCGATTCTTTTCTAATGGTTAGAGATGAGTAAATAAAATTTGGCTGATGGATAATCTGTAGCTACCAGAAGAAGTAATTTTGGGATTTTCCAGTAGAAATAAACTTACACTTATCTTGATGAATCTAAGAAATATATTTTTGTTTGTTTAGATTTTACGGCATGACAACCCTAGGGTTATTTCATGCCGAAGACGTTTGATAATTGATATATATATATCTATGTATTATATATATATATAATATATTATATATATATATATATATATATATATATGTGTGTGTGTGTGTGTGTGTGTGTGTGTGTGTGTGTGTGTGTATGTATATATATATATATATATATATATATATATATATATATATATAATATATATATATAGGGAGAAAGAAAGAGAGAGAGATACTTAAATTCATCATCCAGATAAGAGTATCTCTGTCATTTGTTTCATTTTTCTTATAATAATCCCAAATGTACATCGAAGCCCGATAGCATGACAGATTTGTCGGATTTGGAGAGAACAAATGAAATAAGAAAAATGGCAGAACGTAATTTTGTAACTTGATTATTAAGTAAAAATGAAACAACAACCTCAAAGTGACTGTAATCTGTTGGCAAATGTCAGCATTATATATATATATATTATATATATATATATATATATATTAATATATATATTTGTTTAAAAAATAAATTATTAGTGAACAAATGTCTGTGAGCTTCTGCTTTTGGTATGTGGTGCCTTTTGTTGATATTCAAATGTGTGACATATTTGAATATCAACAAAAGCCGACACATAACAAAAAGTAGAGACTCGCAGACTTTTGTTCACTGAGGATTTCTTTTTCTTTAAACAAACGAAGGCCCTAACGAAGGTTAAATCTTTATCAAATTACATTTTACTCCCAATTTCCCTCATATATATATAATTATATATATATATATATATTATATATATATATATATATATATATATATATAATATATAGAGAGAGAGAGAGAGAGAGAAGAAGGGGCGATGGGGAGAGGGAAAGAGACCATGAGAAATTGATAGTCATCAAGCGCTTTTGACTTTGTCATAACTTATATAACATATATATGCTCTATCACCGATATTGAGTATTCTTTGTATACAAATATACCAAACTTTATTATTGATATGTATAAGTGTGTATGTATTTATTACATTACCGCAGAACTATCGGAAAATTTATTGGTGAGCTATTGTGGACAAGCACCTATTAGTACAATTAATTTCTTTTATCGCATCATTTTGTGTCTCGTAGGGTGATGTACATAGCCGACCTTGTGATACAATTAAGCAAAGCTTAATATTTTTTTAAAATACAAAACAACGACCTCAGCGATTCAAAAATCAGTGGGCGAATTAATTGTACTTAATCAATATACACATAATCTATGGATTGCCCTTTGTTTTGTTGTTGTTTTATTTTTATATGTATGAGCTTTTTGAGCTTTTTTTTCTGTTTTGTTTTGTTTTTGTTAGCTATTTCTTTTTTTATAAGATTTGTTCTTGTCCCATGCTATTCAGAAATGAAAGAGAAGTCGATTCTAGTCTGTCAGCTTTCTTTCTGTACAACTAGCACGAATAAATCCTTGGACGCCAATTAAAGTGGATTTATTTTACGTCTGAGTTTGCATTCCGGTCTCAATTCGCTGATCTTGGTTGTAAGAGAAACGTCTGGTTTTCATTTGATCAATTTTCTTCTCCGATATTGTTAATTTTAGGTACCAGAATCTTCTATCCTCATGTATTATTACTTTTACGAAGTTTTTGGCGAAACCAATTGTAGTGTAATCAGGTCCTCCTAAGTTCTTCTATCAGCTTGTATCGGGGTTTCTGCTTCTCCTACAGATCGAGTTTTCCGATCTTTATATCGGGGATAACGTTTCTCTTCGCAGTCTGGGAGTGTCTCTCTTTGCATTCCATGTTGTAGTTGTTTTTTATCAAGAAACAACACGAAGATATTTCTATGTGTATACAGTTTTTCCCTCGATACATTGCCGACTAACACGCGCGTGGGAGAGAGAGTAGAGACAGAAAGTTATGTCTTGCACAATCGGTCTGCTAGGCACATCTGAGCTCCCATCAGATGAAGTAATTAAATGTCCTTAATCTTAATTATTGTTGTTTCAACATTCCAATTCTTATTATGAATCTTTTGACCTAAAAATCATTAGATTTGATTTAACCCGACCGTCTTTATCAACTTCAAAGGGAACTTTTTGAGGATTGCCGCTACGTTTCCTGTAACTTACGTTTCCTTTATTTGTTGACCTGAACTTAAGATTTCCACTACACTGGCCAATCACATTTTTATTTATTTATTTATCACCTTCACGCCATAATGTCACACAATGTTTGGGAGTAGAAGGACGGACCTCACTCGTAGAATGTCTTAAACCCAGTAACAAAATCTTTATTGCCCATTGATATATTCTTTGAGTTTTATATAACTGTTGTTTGATAAATATTACAACATGAGGATTTTGAGAAATGTACGTTGTTGTTTTTTCTGTGAAGTATTATACATATTCTGTATCAATGAAAAAAATTCTATCTTGTGTGTTATTGTTATCTACCCGTATTCAAATGGATCGTGTAAACCTGTAGTTATTTACTAAGCTTAATTTTACGGGGAACAAAGCCTAGCGTGCTAAACATTACTCCTTCCAGGATATCAGAATGTTGGTATACAATTGACGATAATGATAATCATCTAGATAGGAGTAAGTTTAGTTTTTACTGAAAATCACAAAATTACTTATTTGAGTAGCTACAGATTATCCATCAGCCATATTTCATTTACCCACACCCAACGAATAGAAAGGAGGCGTAATATGGCCGATGCCGGATTTATACATTTGAAATTAAACTGTATCTGTTCAATATATATATATATATATATATATATATATATATATATATATATATATATGCGTGTGTGTATGCATGTGTGTGTAATACTGGTGGACTCACCTATCGTAAACGATGGACGAGGGTCATCGGTGAGTTATTTGTTTCTTTTTGTGTTTTCTCTAATGTGATACCAGCCTTGCTGTGAGCTACGAAGCCACACTGATATATGCAATTTTATAAGCGGGAGTCAGGGGCTTTTGATTTAAAGTTAGACGGAGCTGGTCACAATGTTTCAGTCTATTTTCTTCAGAGCTCTTTAAATTATTGAAACATGTCTTACTTCAATATTTCCAATTTGATGCTAGATTCTCCAAGACATTCAAATCAATATTGATGCGTTTCAAATTGTCCTTCAATTTGTCTTTATAGCGTAAGTGTGGACGTCCAATAGAACACTCAGCATTTGGTAGTTGTCCGTATAATATATATAGTTGAGTTGAAAGCACCACTGATCTGTAGATGTCAATTTTTATTTTGAGAGATACATCTTTGGTATTCCATAATCAGTTCTTCAGATTGCAGTCTTTGTTTTTAGCTATTCTGGAATGGATCTATTTGTCCATTATTCCATCAAAAGTGACTGTTTATCTCAGATATGTAAACGTGTCAACAATTCATGTTGTTGACACGTTTTTTGTGTGTTGTATGTATGTATGTATGTATGTATGCATGTACTACCAGACGTTCCGGGTTTTCCAGGCAACAATTTAAATTGTTTTGGGAATAATATGCGTTTGATCGGAAAAAGGACACAACGCGTGTTTGATAGGCAAATATGTACTACATACCCTATCAAAAGTTAACCAAAGAAAATGGGCGTGAATGATTCAAATAATAAAATCAGGCTATATAGTTTTGTTCTTTTTTATTTCAGCCCTGTAGAGCATTCTTTATTGTATAACATCCATATAAAAAACACAAATGGTACAATCAGGTCAAATTGTTGAGCAAGGCATAAAATATTCGTCCTAATTAGTGAGGCTTGACAATTTCAACGTTTGAAACTGGCATAACCCACATTGGTACAGCTAGTCTTAATCAGACTCGGGATCTGAACCTGTTCCACTCAATATGGTTTGATAAAATTTTGATAGGCTATGCAGTGCATTTTGGCCTACCAAACAAACCGTTTCCTTTCTAGTACAAATTGTTCTGACTGCATCCAGCCCTTTTGACTCTCATACATACACAAATTAAACTGATTTTTTTTCATAACCTATATACATTAAGATTAGAGTCAGAGTAATAATGGGTATTGTTTATTCAAATATTTAAAAAAAGGATTGGGTTAAAGAATTTTTCTATTGTTTTTTGACAGATATCTGAAGAAATTGGCAATGGGTTTGACTTTACAGTTATTATCTACAGAAATCCACATGTATATCTACACAGACAGAAAATATATATGGTTCATTGTGAAAAAAAGCTTAGGCTTACTAAGTAGGTGACAATCCATGTAGATTGTGCCTGAAAGAAAAACTATATATCTTAGAATATGCTGATGAAAATTGCTAAAAAAAAATGATATCTAAGAGCAGATATGCTAATAAATACATATTGTTTAACACTTGACTAATTCCATATTTGTTTAATTAGACAGACCCAAATATGCAGTAGCAATAAAACCACGAGAAACTGTAATGCATCACCATCACCAAGAGGAGAGAAGATAACTGAACACTCCACCAAATTAAATAACTGTATATCGGTGTAAACACCATCTTACTGTATATCCGGTTAAACCCCAGGCTGTCGTAATCCAAGTAAACTTCGTGCTGAATATAAAAACAGACCAATCAAAATACATTCCCCTACACCCTCTCCTCTCATTAAAGGAGCAAACCACAGCCTATATATCTCAAACGTTAAATCAATTATACATTTGGTCTGAAGATCGCATTGGCAACAAATTGTCAGTAACCAGGCCCCGTTGACTTAACTTAAATATAAATGCTCCTTCAATGATATTGAGCGCTGTTTACTTATAAATATAGCACCTATATTATCTTATATATATATATATATATATATATATATATATATTATATATATCCAATAGCATCACGTGGACTAAATTAAAACTATAAATTGGGTTGATTAACCACTTTCGACTCATTTCCATCAGATGATTCTGCACAACACATGAAACTGCAAGTCACCGTAATTTTTTTTTTTAGTCTTTTTTCTGCGATAATATACAAATACCATTTTTGCTAAACTTTACGTATCTGCTTTTTTTATATTATATATATAATAAATCTGTAATAAACAATTAGGCACACGAAACATATATATATATATTAGTAAGTAATTTTACTAGGTAATGTAAAGGGCATCTTTCTTTTTATCAAATTAATGTGGAACATTTTATTTTTAAATCCTATCCAGGAGTTAAGATAAATTCATCAGACGTTTGCGAGTAATAACCGCAGTGAATCTGCAAACAAAAAGTTCCGATTAATATGTTTTACATTTAAAATTTTACAAATATATATATATATATATATATATATATATATATATATATATATATATATATATATATATATATACCCCCCACAGCTGATATGATGGAATCCATATTATTTCCCAAGAAAGGCAATAAGAAATAAATCTAAAACAAGAAAATAATTTATACAGAAATCTTAAATGAAGTTCCACCAAAAGAAAACTGTCAGATTGATTCTCGTATTTGGGTTATCTTATCTATTTTGATCAGGGCAATTCATCTCTCTCTCTCTCTCTCTCTCTCTCTCTCTCTCTCTCTCTCTCTCTCTCTCTCTCTCTCTAACTCTCTCTCTATCTTCCCTCTATATCTTGTTCACTCTCCTTCCCTCGTACTATATATATATATATATATATATATATATGTATGTGTGTATGTGTGTGTGTGTGTGTGTGTGTGTGTGGATGTTGCAAACCACTAAGACGAGCGCGAATAGGGTGAATAAGCGGAAAGTGCAATATATTGGACCTACGGCTACAATCATGGGTCTTAAATGTCAGCTTCCGCATTTTATTTGAGCTTATATTTACATCCAGGTCACTGAACAGTATTCCATCAACGATGCCTGCTTCTTTAGGATTATTCTACGCTTTCCTTGTTTTACCATTTTTCTTTCTGCCTCTTTTTTTATCTTTTTTTCATTTACGACTTTTAATCCTTTATCTTCTTTCTTTATTCTTTCGTTATTTCTTTCTTTCATTCTTTTTTATCTTATTTACGACTTATTTTTTCTATTCTTCTTTCTTTCTTTCTCTCTTTCTTTTATCTACGACCTTTTTTTCATCCTTTTTCTCTCATTCTTTTGTTCTTTCTTTCTTTCATTCTTTTTTATCTTATTTACGACTTTTTCTTTCTTTCTTTCTTTCTTTCTTTCTTTCTTTCTTTCTTTTATCTACGACCTTTTCTTCGTCCTTTTTCGTTCATTCTTTCGTTTTTTCTTTCTTTCCAGTTTCTTTTACTTAAAACTTTTTCTTCTTTTTGTATTATTTCTAATTTTTTTCGTTCTTACCTTTTCTTTTTTTTTATTTCTCGGTTTTATTCATTTGTTGTTTTTTTTCTTTCTTGATTTGATTTTTGTGTATTTTCCTTACCCTTTTCTTTTTCTCTTCCTTTCTTTTATTCGTTTATTCTTTTTTCTCTTTTCCTCGCACTTTTCTTTCTTGTTTGTTTCTTCCATGTTTTTATTTCCTCCTTATTTGTTTTCTTTCATTCTTGTTTCTATCTGGTTTTTTTTCTTACTTATTTTTTCTTCTTTTCTTCTTTTCTTTCTTTTAATCCTTCTCATTTACTTTTTTCGATTTTTTCTTTCCTTTGCTCTCTTCCTTCTTTTTCATTTTTTTTCTTTATTTCCTTTTTTCATTCATTTGTCCTTCCTTTTTTTCTCCTTCCTATTTTCACTTTGACTTCACTTTTGTCTTGTTTCTTCTTTCTTGTCTTACCATCCTCTTTTACTGTTAGCATTCATTTTTTCATGTTTTCTTTCCATTTATTCCTTTTTCTCTCTTTATTTTCGGTTCTCTTTTCATATTCTATTTTAATCGACTGCAGACAGATATTTATTATCAAAACAAATATATTCATTTTCAGTTTTGCCAAGAGTGATCGAAAACTGATTGTTGAATTAGGTTTTCTTTCTCTATAAGCTAGGTTACAGAATGAGTAGCCAATCTAATCATTTTCGTTGTTCGTACCTGAGGATTTTAAAGAGTGCACCTAGGGGCAAAATTTATTATCTATTGTTTCCTACCCACGGTAGGCCCACTCTGTACCTACGGCGTGCTCTCGTTGTCGAAGATTGGTGACTTGAGTGATATATCTCTAAAAATTAAATAAAAGAAAAATTGAAAGAAAACACTAGTAAAAATTAGCGAATGATCTTCAAGTAAAAAATGAAACTGATATTAATTAGAATATAAAATATCATCAACATCATCATTATCATTATCATCATCATCATATCGGGCTGACAGAACGTGTTCGTATGACGCGCTTTCGCCACTCGTACCTATCGGTCAGCGCACCTAGCAACTCATCCTCACGATATGCAGTATCCGTACAGATCTGATCAATGTAAGTATTTGCTGGTCGGCCAAAAATGTCTAATAAAAAATATTGTGCCGATAGAAATCGATAATTAATCGATTTTAATGGCATATAAACCCATCTAGCTCAGTTGGTTAGACCAACCAGCGCGTTTATCTATACTTTTCGAGGAAAGAGATTGTAAGGTACTTGTTGTCATAGATTGATGCACCGAGTGATCTGTATGGAAAATATACTAAAACAATAAGATGAATAGTAAATATTAATGGTGTAAACTGCTTCATCTAAACATGTTAGATAAAATAAACTTTATTATATTTTGAAATCTTGAATCAATTCTTTCACCATTTTAATTACTCGAATTCTGATTTCCAAGAGAGCCAGTTAGGTAAAAAGATGGACACTATATAAAATTGTTTCTTTTTAGCGCAAATTTGATTCTGTGCCTTTATCGGCTAATAAGAAAAACGAGAGTTAATTAACACAAGTATCTGCCAGTAGGTGCTAGGTGGCGGGGCCAGCAGTATTATAAAAAACTTATTTCACACTTCCTGCTACATGAAAAGTAACATCGCACCAGTTGCGATCCAGCACACGAACAGGGGGCTTTACGTCCCAGCAATCGTGTATCGTATTAACACAATAACATGCTTAACATGTAAGTCTTCACCCTTTTCCTTTCTACCAGCTATATATCAAGGGTTCAACACTTTTTCAACAAGAAATATTTCATATTAAGTCATTTCACCCATGCAACTCTGTAGAAGCTCTTCCTTGTATCCTTTATCTTGTTTGTATTCTCTTCTGTTAAACTTGCTCAATGAACAAAATATTCTTGTTATTACTTCGGCGTGAATTATTCTTACATTTATTCTATTCGAGGAAACGGTATTCATCTAACCATCGTTATTCCACAGGAATTTAGCAAATGACTGTAATGAACGCTTTAGTTGACATTACCTCCAGAAAAAAAGAAAACATATTAGTAAAGCGATCATAGTTCCATAGTAGATGTGACCTAAAAATATGTATCAATCTCTACAATGTTCTACACCAGATAGAGTCAAGGGGGACCGTGGTAATACTCAGAACAAATTGCCACGGAAATAAATCAAAATGTGTTTAGAAGGCCAAAATATACGGCATAACATATCAAAGGTTTACCAAAATATTATGGGTGTGAATGTATTTGTTCATAACCTTCATGATAAATAAAAAAATAAAACAATAAGTCTAAACTTTACATTATAAACGTACCCCTCAGAGTGATTCCAAATCCACTCAGCAATAAAAAAAAACTGGAGATAACTTACTTTCAAAAGCAAGAAAGATCCTTGGATGAAACAACAATATATCTGACCACACCTGACAATTTACCCTCGCAATTTAACCCTTGGCAAAAATTAAACCTAGATGGGTTGACGTGCCGCTGAAATCAATCATTCATGACAGATTTTAAGCCAACTCATGAAATATGGTTTGATGAAAAGCTGGTTGCAATACCATGTGATGTTCTTGCCTGAAGCAAAAATAAAAATATGAAATCGACAGTGAATGATGGGGATTCACAACTTTCAGGTTCCCCGTCGAGGACAAGTGACAGCAAATAGGTATTCACATAACCCGTTTGCCACAGGTAGTATGTGACCCAAGGTCGCAGGTATGGAACATGCAGTGAAGATCAAATTATGAAAATGTATGTTTGGTGAATATGGAGGATAAGTAAAAACTTCCAGGACAATTCTTACCTGATCACCGATGAAACCTGCAGTTAAATATTATTCTAATTGAATACTGTCTCATATTTTAAATAATTCTAAATGCTTTTTTATTGATGTCTTCATTTATCTGAGAGCGGTACTTGTTATAATCAATTTTTAGTTCTCTGGAAGGAGTTCTTAGTAGGTATTTACCCAACGTATTTGCCTAAGGTAGGATGTAACACAAAGATGCAAGTATGGACCATCTAGTGAGGATCGAACTCACTATCTAGTATTAATGGATGTGTGAGACTTGCCTGCTAACCATTATACCATGATACCAGAGTTCTTAGAACAGGTTTTCTTTCCACTCTCACCATATATACAGCATCACCTTCTGAGGATGAAGACAAACCTTTTGTATGGCTAGTAGTGATTTGCTTGCTCCTTGTTCTTGCAATTCATATACTTTATGTTTAAGTAGCAAATTACAAATTGAATATAGCAAAGATATATGAAAGCTACTAACTTAATTAAACTTATGCAAATTATTTTCAATGCTTTTTGGGGATATTATGAATATATTGGCTATCTACCATGTCCTATATCATTAATTGTTTTAAAGCAATATCTTGCTTTAATAGCTTCAACTGGAATTATCTTATCTAACGGTGGAATATTATAAAACTCCCCAAGAAAGTTTTGATATAGTTGGCTTTACAAACAGCAACAGACATAAAGCGTATAAATATTGAGTTCCCTCAACAATTTAAAAATGATTTTTCCACATGTAAAATGTGACTTAAATTTGCAAGTCTGAAGCATCTAGCGAGGTTTAAACTCACAATTCTTTTGGAACGGATTTACGGGACTACCTTGCTATCTATTACACCACGATCGGACACCTCAAAGTGACAGAATGTAATAGTTCACAGATTGTCCTACGAGGTAACAATTGTTTGGTTGTGATCACATTTCTTTTTCTTTTTTCACATGTACAGCGATGATTTCTTTGGAATTTAACACAAATTTGAAATGACTTACAAACAACGTTACACTCGTTACTACACGAACTGTAATCATTCCGTAATGACGTAGGAACTTCCACCATTGGAATGACAGACGTGTTGCGTCTATAATTTGCAAGAAAGTAATTAGAACCTAAATTAATTGTGTACACCAACTTTTTCTTTTCCTATACGGAAAGTCCTTTACAGATTCTTAATTAATTAAATAAAAGATTTATTTTATTTTATTTTTTTTTTAGAAAATTGAATTTATCGGCTTTGTCACGAAATGATTGATGAATTTATACTCAAGATGGCAAAAGAAACAGATTTTAATGAACAAGAAGAAGAAAGAAAAACGGCAGACAAACGCATACAGCAAAGACAAGTAGAGATTTTATACAATTATACACCACAAACAGTCATTCTTATGACAGCCGTAACAAGACTAGAGAGAATAAGACGCCCAAACAAATTAGATAATAAAAAAGCAAACAAGTTTCAAATTGTTGATGGAATATGTTTATTATGTAAAAGGAACAGCGCTGAATTTACTGGCAAGCAGTTGTATCACTATTTATTTTCATTTGATTTAATTTTGGTATTGTTACGTTCAAATTAATGTCATATTATTTATCACACGTCAATCGAAAGCCGACAGAATATCTGATTTATTGCAAACATACAAATATAATATGAGAGAAACAAACATTTTTATACGAGCAATGCTAGTATATATATATATATATATATATATATATATATATATATATATATATATATATATATATACGCAAGGGTAAACATTTTTGAGAAAGAATCCTACCTATAACTATGAGTTTCACATACATTGGATTGCAGATCGTCAAACAGTATCTGGTATTGTTCATAGATAAGTTCACACATACCAATTACCCTTGTAATATTTACACAAGGAATGGGACCAAACATCAAATTACAACATATCTGTTGCCAAAAATTAAAATTCCACACACACACATATAATATATATAATATATATATATATATATATATATATATATATATATATATAATATACCAAGCGTGTTGGTAGATCCTTGCGGAGAGAAAAAACCCGGCAGAGAGTTTGATTGTAAAAATATACTACCAAGCATCAACCAGGAAGAAAAAATTTTTGAAAAAAAGAAAAGACCAAGATATTCGTACCAACAAAAAATAATCTATTGGTACAGTATTTGGCCAAAAGAAAAAACAATTTATATGTATATATATGTATATAAGATATATATATATTCATATAACCGCTAGGAGAAGCTAATTTGTAAGAGTCAGATTTTAGCCCTGAAGAGCTTTATGCGAAACTAATAGTAGGTTCGTCTGACTCAGTAGATTATCTTTATTATATATATATATATATGGGGGGTGTAATTATTATGGGACTGCAAATATATTTGGATTAAAGATTTATGTTTGTTGATTTTTTAAGTACATCATAACTAATAATGTACATTTTGATTGGTGAGTGTTCCACGAGAAATAGTGAAACCCGGTGTATTTGGTTTACAAAGAAATTCAATTTATTTACAAAATGGTAGATTTGTTTAAACGGCATGTCAACCTATCTATGGTTATGTTTTTCTCAAACTTTTGGGAGCATGTTTATTGTAAATTAGTAGTAAATTAAGAGGGTTTATTTTTGCGCACGATGCTAACGAATAGGAATACTTTTTCAAGAGATCACTTTGACCTGTAGATGGGACCCGAACAGGTACTACCACTCAGCACAAAATGTCAATGAGTGGGTAATCCACACTTACCAAAGCTTCAAAACTGGACCCTCAATATCAGATGCAGTTTAATGTCAAATCTAGAGCATGGGTCTTAGCTCTTTTCAGTCTTTTGACGCGAAGTGCATATTCTAATTCCCACACACAGGGCCTAAAATGGTAACGGTGATCCTTCATGCTCACACACACACACATACACACACACACACACACACATATATATATATATATATATGTGTATATATATATATACACTACCCAGGCCAAAGAATATTTTATTAGCACACCTATTCCCCTTCTTGTTGTTTTTTATTTAGCACTAAACAGGTAAAATGTACCAACCTTCAGATCTAAGGAAATAGATTTTAATGTTCACATCAAAGAACATTGCTTTTAATATATGTTGTAATGAAAACATGTAAGTGTAATTAGGATAGTTTTGGAATGTGGGACGATAAAAGCAGTTTATATGTATCGTTTTTAAACACCCTGTAAACACACCAATAAATAGATATGAGCGAACCGTGATAGAGAAATATACATATAGATATGATACACTGCGAGGTATAGATGTACAGAGAAGAACAGACAGACAGACAGACAGACAGACAGAGATTTCTAAAACAGACTATAACTAGTTAAAAACGTCTCGATATTTGTGAGATTAGCGTACCTTTCACCTTTTTTCACTGTCATCTTATACACCTAGTGGGCCCTGTGGGTATACATTATATATATATTACAACGTTTGACACGTTTACTTAAAAGCTATTGCAATAGTTCATTATGTAAAAAATATGATAATCTTGATTTAACTCTGTCAATCTTTTTAATTTATTTCCCTCTTTACATATTTTCATTACGTTCGATTGAAACAGATTAGCATTATCGCTTTCGCGCACTCAACCTCTCTCTCTATCTCTTATCTCAATCTTTATTTCTTATTATATTTTTCTGTGTAACATGTCCTTTTTCTTCTCTTTCTTTCATTATAATAAAAACGGAATGGTCGATTATTTAGCTGAGGTGACGACACTCATAAAAATAAGAATTTGACGGATAAGCAACACCAGAATTCTTGGATTTCATCTTGGCCGATTTTGACGGTCTCATTTCTAGCCAGAGGGTATTGCAAGATGATAACTGTCGGACAATTAAGGAACACGTGTATTAATATATAGATCATGCGCATATACAGATAGAATGACGTTTTTGTTCCTGGTTAATGAAGCTCAATATATATATATATATATATATATATATATAATGATAATCGTGGTGAAAACTGAAGGAGTAACGCAGTTTTGAGAGACAGTGAAAGAGAGAGAGAGAAAGAAAGAAATGACCAGGATTGATAGGTAGATAGATAGATAGATAGATAGATAGATAGATAGATAGATGAAGAATACAAAGCATCAAGTTGACATTTATCCAACGTAAAACGTGACATTAATAGTAGTTTTATCCTCCCCCTCCTTTCCGAGGCATTGAGACAAAGATGACATTCTGAATCCACTTTAATTGGCAAAACACAACGTGCCATATTTTCTGGAGAGTGCTACTGCAAAGGTCGTCAACCTTGTCGACGGGCAAGAATTAACGGGGAAATGAAGAAACACCAACAAAATAAAACAAAAACAAAACAAGAAGAACGCATGCAAATACGGTTAACGAAAAAGAAATTGCGAAAGGATAAATTTTGGAAAAGGATGAGGAAAAAGCGAAAGAATAATGCAAGCAGAGAAGGTCATCAAGGTAAGGAAGAGTAGATAGGTCGATAGATCGATTAATTTATTGTAGATTTTACTAGTACATGAAACTACTGTCTTCTTTGACGCTACTGACATTTTGGTTTCCTGAATTTTAAGTTGGGTCAAACAGCGGCTGTATTTTCCTTTGGTTAAAACGGAATGTCAATAGATCTAATGAAGAAAAAAAACTGTTTCACACTTAAAAGAAGGAGGGAAATGCAGACAATATCCAGCGGAAACTATTACTGATGCAGACTATGCGAATGGGGTAGCGTTTCTTACCTGCAAGGGTTTACTAATAGATTAGTATATATATATATATATATATATATATATATATATATATATATATATTGTAAACAAGGTATGTTTGGAATGGCTTTTTTGCCGACAATTCTAGGAGAATATGTGCTTAATTGGAGTCGTACCTAATTTTGAAAATTAATTAATTAATAATGAATTAGGCGGGAATGCCTGATTTCAAATCACGCACAGGGCGGCCTTCCTATCTATAGCTCTGCTGATGAGGCCTAATAGGCCGAAATGTACATACAGAGATTGATTTTTCTCGATTTGTTTAGCCATACATTTAAATAGGCATTCCCGCCTAATTCATTATTAATTAATTAATTTTCAAAATTAGGCACGACTCCAATTAAGCACATATTCTCCTAAAATATATATATATATATATATATATATATATATATATATATATATATATATGAAGTTAATCCTAATGAGTCAGATGTACCTATTAATAGTTTCGCTTAGTAGATCATCAAACTAGTTCCACCGTGGTCCAAACAAATTAGCATAAACTAAACAAACCAACAAACAATTAAACAAATTTACAAAAATCGATTTCTATTTTTTATCATTTATTTCTAAAAGAAAAAGAAACTTTAATTTTTTTTAAATTTACTATTTCTTTCTTATTCCTATCTTAATCCTCTTATACGTCCAATATTTATATATATATATATATATAGGCATACACGCCTACAAATAACACACACACACACACACACACACACACACACACACACACACACCCACACACACACTCATGGTGTTAAGACTGACCAAATACACCGCACACACACACAACAGGTTACAGGCCACCTGATAGACAGTGAATTCACACACCCGCACCCATAAACAATCAAGCAATATCTGGAATGTTAGTCTCAGACACATATCAATAAAAAAGAGATCAGATGATCCTGTTAATAAACAAACAAACAAACAAAAAAATAAATAAAATAAAATAAAAATAAAACCTTGCTTAGAGGCGAATCAAATCTGGAATAATATAATTAAAATAAAATAAAAAGAAATGAGCAGACACACAGACATAAGCACCATTCACACACACATACGCTTACATTTACACACACAAGCACGCACACACACACACACACACACTTACACACACAAACACACACATAAGCAAGCACCCCAACCATACACATACACACACAGAATTTGGAAGACCCAAGACAGAACGAATCTAGCAGCCGCTAAGACAACTTCAGTTCCAGTATTCTTCTGAGGATGGGAATTTCTTCCCGAAATATTGAGAAATAAATGACAGGTTAACAAAAAACATCATAGTTACCTTCTTTTTTCTTTACACTCGCATTGTGACAGCCTTCAAAACCAACCAACAAACCAATATATATATATATATATATATATATATATATATATATATATATATATTCTCCATGACGGCAAGCCTCTTAAGTCGGTGGAACAATTCACATACCTAGGTAGTAATATCTCATCCACAGAAAGCGATGTTAACACTCGAATAGGAAAGGCATGGTTGGCCACCAACAAATTATCAGTCATATGGAAATCCGATCTCCCCGACAAGCTAAAGAGACGATTCTTCCAGGCTGTGGTTGTATCGGTGCTGATGTATAGCTGTACCACCTGGACCCTAACAAAACGCCTTGAGAATAAGCTAGATGGGAGCTGCACCAGAATGCTGCGAGCGGTCCTGAATAAGTCGTGGAAGCAGCACCCCACAAAAAAGCAACTGTATGGCAACCTACCCCTCATCTCACAAATCATACGAGTAAGACGGGCTAGGCATGCAGGACACTGCTGGAGAAACAAGGACGAGATCGTAAGCGACGTACTATTATGGAAGCCAGCACATGGACACGCTAAGGAACTGCGCGGAGGAACTCCCAGAGTCGATGAATGATAGGGAAGGTTGGCGAGAGATTGTCATGGATATCCGTGCAAACTGCGCGACATGATGATGATGATATGTATATGTTGAATCTCGGCAACATGGCCGGAAGCAAGCAGCTAGGGGCATGTGTATCTCCGTGAACTCAGATCAAAAAAACAATTCATGTGTTTTAATAATTATGCCAACTTGTTAAAGGACAAACCCCTGAAATTAGTTGACCAGTTCCTATACCTTGATAACAATATATCATCTACTAAAGGCGATGTCAATATATGTATATGTAAAGCAGTATATCGGTTATTTGGAAATCTGATTTCCCAGATAAAATAAAACTGGAATATTT
>CM042148.1:4928629-4933629 GCA_023376005.1 Doryteuthis pealeii
TGTCCAGCTTGTCATTTCAAATAAGATATGAATCTTTGTCATTCTGAAGAATACGCGATTTAGAGACTGGACGGGAAACTGAAGGTTGACCAAAAAGGCATTCTTTTGCGAAAGGAAAGCTAAGGATTACAATTCTGAGGGTGTCCTGAATTTAAAAGTGAAAGGAAACGAAAAATCAAGTTTCTGATAGAGTCAGTGTAAAAGAAAGAGAAAGGTAAGATATGGGAAGAAAAAAAGAGCGGGATAGCTTAAGGAAAGAAAAGTCTCAATGAACAAAAGTGTATGTTTTGAAGGTTAGAGTGGAATGACAAGTAGAAAAAAAAAGAAGTAACAAAGAGAAAAAGAAAGAAAGAAGAGTAAGCAGAAGCAAAGGTAAAAGAATAAATACAAAGAATAATAAAACAAAAAAGAAACAAAGAAGAAGAAATGAACAAAGAAGAAAGAAGAAAAAAGAAAGAAAGAAGAAGAACGAAAAAGAAAAAAAACAAAAGAAAAAACAAAGAAGAGAAGTGGAATAAAAAAGAAATAAAGAAGTTGAAGAAGACGTAAACAACGAAAAATACACAAGAAATAAATAAAGAAAAGTCAAACTTGTTGGAAGAAGGAAAAAAGAAGGAAAAGAACAAATCGAAAGAAAAAAAGAAAGAAAGAAAGAATGAATGAATGAGACATTAAAAAGAGGAAATAAAGAATCGTAAGAAGACAGAATAAAATTATTTTTAGGTGTTTATAGAGGATATCTGAGATTTGAGATCTCCGAACAACTCGAAGCAGTTGTCTGTACGTCACAGCCAGTGTAAACAAGATTTTAATCCATTGTAAACAAATCATAAAAGCAAGTAAAACCTCTTTTAAATACAAACAATAAACCTAAAGTTTTGCTTTTTAATCGACATTATTTCGTATGACCACCCGGATGTAACATTAATAAGTATTGCTACTAAAGATTATTGTATCCACAGCATGCTTGGGTCAGGGGGTGGAGTTAATCTGTGTTATGTTTTGTTTTTGTCAGAGTTTATTATATGTATCTATCTGTGTGTGTGCCTGTGTATAAATATATAAATGAATATTAGATATTATATTTCTTCTTCTTCTTCTTCTTCTTCTTCTTCTTCTTCTTCTTCTTGAGGATGCTGGTTATTAGGGAATCTTGCAAGTACATGATTATTATTGACAAACATAAAAACATGAGTTAAAAACATGTAAATATTTAACTATTTTCTTTTAGTTGTAGTATGCATTATATAGTCAGATTAAGTAAGAAGCAAGCTAAAATAATCCTGGTCGCAGAGACCAGTGTCATGATGACTGCAATATACATACTTTGTGCACAGTCCCGCTGAAAGAAAAGAGATCCGGATTCCAATACCATCCTGAAGTCCGGAAAAGTACCCATAGGTATTTGATCAATTTGTGCACATCAACTCCTTATAGGTATTTCGATTAAATTCTTAAATGAGACTTGATATTCTTTTAATAATTGGATTTTTCGTACAAGGTTCTCGAGTTCAACAAGAAACACACGAAGAACGCCGGAAGGCATATTGGCTGAAACGTCGTGTATATAACAATAAAGATGAGGACAACAGACAGAAAAATATTTCAATTGTATACAAAGGGGAATATTTTCTATGTGCAGTCATGCTGTGAGTAAAGCAAACAAGATGTGTATAGCAATCCGTACTCCGAGAAGAATAATAAGTTTTGCTTCGTTTAGCAAATGTCAACATTATATCCAACAAGGTGGCATTTAAAAAAAAGATCTAACAATTGCTTAGATTAAGCAAATAGCAACAAATATGCGACACCTGGTGAAGATTTAACTCACTACTTAATAGTAATTGATATGCAAGGCTAGGTTATTAACTATTACACGTGCTGAGTAGGTAATAAAGTAGTATGTATTTAGAAAACGCGGACAGGATGTGACTTAATGCTAAATTCTAAGCTGAGTACAACTTGTTTTAATCTGTTTTCCTTTTTCAAAGCTGGTTGCCTAACCAATGCTAAAGCACTCTGTTTTTCTACTTACCCTTAGGTGTGGGGTCGAGAACATATGCATTACGTCATTAATGTGAAAAGCAAATAGCGTTGTCCAGAATTTGAACTCGAGTCGCTGATTCCATTCCCTATGATGATAACCGTTAAACGATGTGCGCCTCCACAGATTTAGATTTTGAATGTAATATGTACTATGGATTGTAATGGGTCCGGGTAAAACATGATCAATAAAACAAAAGTGATGGTTAGTAAATATTTTCCTGAGCTCCCACCAGGGCGGACTGACACAAAGATTTTGTTAACGAGAGAAGCTATGCTCATGCAGTGACCAGTGCTAAAACTGCGTGATCTCTTTGGCATAAGCCTTTTCGAGCGTTTCGGGCACCGGTTAATAAACTCAGCCCTGCCGTTTTTAGAGGAGGGGAAAAGTACTGTCTGGGTGGTCTTGAAATCACGTGATTTATTTTATATCTTAGCGGTCCAGAAGCTACCGGAAACTGGACCTGAAGCCGGGTAAGTTTGTGAGGATTAGTATGTGGCTCTCATTACCAACCAATTAGGAAGAGAAACCGTACCGTTTTCTAGAGACTTAAAATTAGCGATTGATTTTTGTTTATTTTCTTTATTTTGAAGAGACTTACGAGCCAAATTTGCTGAGTGAAATAAGAAAAACAGATACGTTGACTAAGAATATGGCTGCTTCCGCTGAAATGAGAAAAAAAGCTAAAAGGTTAAAATCAAAAAAAAAAAAAAAAAAAAAAAAGAAAAGAAAAGAAAAGAAAGAAAGAAAGAAAGAAGGAAATAACAAAATAAAGAAAGAAGGGAATAAAGAAAGAAAAGAATGGCGGTTCAAGGTGGTTTCATTTGGCAACAAAGTAAAAGTATTTATTCCCAGCCGGTATCAACCTACTTAAGGTAATTGCTTGTTAATCACGCCAGAATCCAGAAGAGCATCAGAGGGAAAGTCAAACGAGAATCTCGTTGTCTGGGACGGGATTTCCGTCAATTCACCGTCTCGTCGTAGACGGCAGACAAAATAACGGTGTTGGGGGCCGGAGGTGGGTAGCATTGATGGTAATTGACCCGGCTTCCAGTCGGCTCGTTGAGGAAGGGGCAAAATTTAAACAAAAGACAATCGAGAGAATCAAGAAAATGTCAGCGGGAAAAAGATCGACCAATTGACTGGAGACGATTCAGAATAGAAACGAGATAATGCTTGGCCTGAACAGACTATCGATTCATTTAGATAAGCTACTTCTTTTCTTTTTAAAGTGATACACCCAAAAGGATTTCTATATAATTTCTATTCTTAGAAAAAAAAAAAAAAAAGATTCGTCGATTTAGGCATTGTGTTGTCTGAAGTCGGTTTAAGACTAAAGCAGTGGAAGAAATCTGAAATTTAGATCGATACTTACGGGAGCATGTTACATCACATAACAAAGCTTTGCTCAGAGGTCTCAAAATTAAGGACTCAAAAGAGCTATTAGATCCTGGAGTAGAGGTACAGTGGGTCAAAAGTGGTATGATTGGTGGAGGGTGGGTATTCCATTAGTTAAAGCAGTGGAAGAAATCTGAAATTTAGATCGATAGTTACGGGAGCATATTACATCACGTAACAAAGCTTTGCTCAGAGGTCTCAAAATTAAGCTATTAGATCCTGGAGTAGAGGTACAGTGGGTCAAAAGTGCTATGATTGGTGGAGGGTGGGCATTTCATTAGTTATAAGGATTATTTGCAATACAGCTGATGGGCCGCTTTTTTTTATTGGAACGCATGTTCGTCGATAGATGCTTTTACTATTTTCTTGTCTATAAGTATTTCTATTTAACTATCAGAAGTACCACATTTTCTATATCTATGATGTATGTGTATCTGATTTTAGTAATTCTTATGATGAAAAGTACAATTCACTCCAATTCATTCACGGATTAAGGCATTTTGTTTGTCTGAATTCGGTTCAATACATCATCATCATCATCCTCCTCCTCATCATCATCATCATCAATGCATATTGGCAGCACGGATTCCCCTGACTCTATCTCTATCGACCATTGGTCTTGAGTAAATCCTTTATACGGCCATACAGAGCTGATAAATGTAAGATTTTGCTGGTCTGCCAGCACTGGTGTGTGCATATATGTACAAACCCATAGGAGAACGCCGCTGTGTTCGTCCTTATTTCGCTAACTGTACCTAGTACGTCTAGCTCGTCCTATTTTGGTGGTTTGAGAGATAAGAGATTAGTGGCTATAATACTTTTGTAGGGTACTGCTTCCAGTGATTGTTGTCAATACCACGCAGCATGCGTGTATAGTTTAAATCTGTTTTTTGTTAAAGGCATTTTGTTCAAGTTT
This sequence comes from Doryteuthis pealeii, assembly GCA_023376005.1. Taxonomy (NCBI): domain Eukaryota; kingdom Metazoa; phylum Mollusca; class Cephalopoda; order Myopsida; family Loliginidae; genus Doryteuthis; species Doryteuthis pealeii. The sequence goes on from CM042148.1 coordinate 4,932,988, forward strand.
AAGAGGTGTAATAACACAGTTGTGCCGATACCGCTACTGCTTGACAAAAATTGAAATCAAAACCGATAACTATCATCTGCGTTATTCGGACTCTTGTCATCATCGGGAACCTTCTCGGACTCGGGAACCTTCTTCTCGGACTCGGGAACCTTTTTGTCGTAATCGAGAACCGTCTTGTCGTAATCGGGAGCCATCACAGAACTTTGAACCCAACCCTTTATTGATTCCACGGGGGTATCCTGTTCTCATTCCGCTAACCATAGCTGGGGTAGGGGTGTTAAGCTGTGATAATCATTATTCTATGTTACTGCTGCCCTTGATCAGAAGGCTCCCGAGTCCGACAAGAAATACCTGAAGAAGGCCGGAGGGCATATCGGCCGAAACGTTGTACAGATAACAATGAAGGAAAATAGTCCGAATAACGCAGATAATAGTAATCACTAAGCCTCATCTCAAACATTCAGAGAAATAGTATTAAGATCGATAGTCCTAGGATTGAGTTATATCTAATTTTGCATTATCAATTGATGTTTTTTCACAATATATGTGTTTACAATTTCTCGTAATTTAGCACGACTGTGTCATATATCACATTACATTTGTAGCGGGAGCTATACTAACGATCAGTGAAGATGTACCTCG